>JBAIZL010000004.1:163779731-163802231 GCA_036971475.1 Prosapia bicincta
TACAAGACTACACAAAGAGTAATACCCCGGTAGACTTTAGAGTCCATGACAAACGGAGAAACTTTATAGTTTTCATTAAACACAATAAAGACTTGCCAAACTCAAAATTTAAGTGAATTTAAAACGTACTGTGATAAACATATTCGATCTCTTTCTTTATTTACCTGGTATAATAATGAAAATCTGGAAGAAATGTTTATACATATTTAGAGAATTTAATGTATGCATCGAAAACTGAACAAAGAGACATTAATAAGTGGAAGAACTGAGCAAATTAAACAAAAAAATTATTAATAGTTTTTTAAATAACTAAATGAAAACCATTAACTTACTTTCTGACGCGTATCGAAAACGTAATTTCATAAACGAAGACTAAACTGCTACTCACCTCTATAATAAATTATTAGTTTCCGCCTAATTAGTACAATAATTACTGAATAAATATTCAGGGAAACCAAAATTATTACAATCATATCTATTTTTAATTGAGGCTTGAGTCGTGGCTAACCTGTACTTCCAGCATAGCCCTATTTAAGTAGAATGTTAGTTCAGGATAATGGTAGTCAGAACTACAAGTATTTGGAAGTAGGTCAAACGTTAGCAACAGTAGAACGAATACAATTACCTAGCATTGAAATTCCCGTCTGAGTGGTGCGGGAGTGACGGCAATTACCCTGCGCTAGCGTTAAAGTTCCTGAGCTGGAGGACGTCTAACTTAAACTGGCGGAGTAAACGTTCCAGATATAGGTTCACTTTTTTCTGTCTTTGTTGTAGTTAAACAGTATAAAAAATGGAACTTTCGTTTAAGCGATTAAGTTTTATATCATGCGATTCTGTAACCAATGTCACTTAGATCCAATAAGCTTGGCACACCCTTGCAAATGGGGTAACTGAGCCTAGAACTGTCACATGATACTTTAACTTGTGTGTGTGTGTGTGAGAGAGAGAGAGAGAGAGAGAGAGAGAGAGAGAGAGAGAAGGAGAGAGTGTGTGTGTGTGTGAGAGAGAGAGAGAGTGTGTGTGTGTGTGTGTGAGGGGGATGTATTGTAACGGACTTAAATTAAAGATTCAAACGTTACAATGGAAATTTTAAAATTATAAAATTTTAAATTTTGGAAATTAATAAATATAAAAATAAATACAGTGCCATATTCAGCTATTCAAAGAAACTTTATAAAGTAAATCCATTCTTAAATGGGGGAGTTTGTTATTATTTTGGATTTGAAGGAGATAAATGCAGCAACCAGGAAAAAGGAAAGAAAAGTCAAAATTCATGTAGAAAGTTTATCGACGTTTGAAAATCTGCAGAAAGAAAAATTTAAAAAAAATAAAAAATAAGAAAATCGCCAAAATTCAAGATTTAAAAACTTACGCCCACATTTAAATTTCAATACTAAACTACGTATAAAACTGGGCAAACACCGGAAATGGTGACGTAGGGATCAGACCATTTTAAGGGGTAGATCGTATGATTCTACGTCACTCTCAAAGACGGTTGCTGATTGGATCAGGCTCCTCAGGTGATATTGGGAGTTTTAAAAATAAGCTGGAAAGGGAGGGAAGAAATTTCAGTAAGTCTTGAGATGTGGTTCAACGAGGGACTACGCTGGACTTGCTCCTCTTAGTAATGAGTAAAAAGTGTCAAAATTATAACACCTTGTGCTAAGTGCGGTAACACAAAGTGGCTGCTAAATGTAACTGTGCGATTCCCAAGCCTGTTTTTGGGATTTCGGTCCCTAAAATTTGCAAAATTCAATCGAAATGTGGTGCATTTCAAATCGATCGAAAAACGGAGGTTTAGAAAGTTGATAAACCGTAGATTGCTTTAAGAAAATAGTGACATTAGAATTCGATAAAATAAATCTTAAAACTGTTAAATGTGAAACTAAATTAGAAAAGCAGGGATAGGAACGGTAAACTTTTGGAAAATTTAATTCATGGCGACGAGCTTGGAACAAAGAAAGTAAACAAGGCCAACCACGAATGGAGAAGATCTTCACTCCACAAATCTGGGAGCCAATGTGTGAAATTAACAAGGGTCCGGGAAGCGGCACGAATTAAAAGGTAGTTGCTTTCTTCTTGTTCAAATCTAAAATTTCGGAAATTCGTTTATTTTTGGGGAAATGAAAATAGTAAAAAGTAATTCTTTTAAATGTAAAAAACATAATGGATAACTATGTTGTAAAAATAATGGCTTTAATTATATTAGAGGTAAAGAAAATGTATTATAAGGGTTGTTCATAAAGTGTACAGAGGTAACATTGATATATAAACAGTTATGTTTTTGTAAACAAATAAAGGGGTCAAAATTAGTGTAAATGTGCCTAAGGGTTTTATATGATGAAGTAATTATGATTAAAAAACTTTTAAGTTTTTTTGAATACTAAAATAAAATAATTAAAACATTAAGTAGTTTGGGATAGGAAAAGGTATAAAAATTAACCCAGCATAACGGGTTGCAAGTTAAACTGGTTAGGAATTAACAAATCAAAATTAGTATAGAAACAGTCAAAACGCATATTTTAAATATTAATTGATAAACTTAAATAAGTATGATTTCTGTTTAAATATAAAAATGCTGATTTTACAAATAGGGTGTTAATATTAGGATCTAAATATGATGCATAAAATTAGGTAAATGTTCTGATGACATTAGTTATCGATTTGGGCTAAATTCTAAATACTATTAGTTGATCGAAATAGGTGAGGATTACCAAATGATTTTAAATATGTGAATTGTATTTATAAAGTGTTATATGTAAGTATTTTGGGGTTGGTTTTTCATAAATTGTTTTTAGGTATAAATTTTTATTTTTTAATAGATGAAACTTTCTGATAAATGTGATATAATTGCATTAGTGATATTTTCTTATGATATTATAAACGATAATTAGTTTGTCTTTCAGGGAATTTAGTGTATTTTTGTATAAATTAAGTGTAACAGTAAAGCATAAGTTTTCAGATATAACTATATACTATAATTAATACAGTTTTCAAAGGGTTACATTTAGATCCAAATGGTTTAAAGGGTTAAAAGATATTAAAATGTTCAAAAACTAAGCTAGGGAAAAATCGTTCAAGAAATAAATACTAGGTTCATTTATAAAGGTTTTATTGTGCTTTAGAAATTTTGTAAAATCAATAAAGAAGTTTTGTGAAAAGTTAAATTTTATAAAAGTGATAAATCTCTGCATAAACGAAATTTGAAATAAAACAAAAACAGTGTTTTTACTAACTTGCAAATTGACTTGAAATTAATTTAATAAACGATTTTCTTACACACTCATACACCCTGGTCACTAACACACTCATACACCCTGGCTAAGATTCCTAAAAAAACTTCATTCCCCGGCAAACAGTACCCAAACGGTTAAATCTCCGCAAGTTAGGTTTTTACCAAATAAAGTCCAGTGACTGGTTCTGTGACAGATTTTGGCAAGCGTTAGCACAGGGCTGACTTCGGTCGGTGATGCTTGTTAAAAATGTTGATCTTTGTGACGGTGGGTAAGGCCATCACAGTATGTGTGAGTGTGTGTGTTTGTTTGTCTGTGTGTGTGTGTGTGTGTTTGTTTGTGTGTATGTGTGTTTGTTTGTGTGTGTTTGTGTGTGTGTGTGTGTGTGTGTGTGTGTGTGTGTGTGTGTGTGTGTGTGTGTGTGTGTGTGTGTGTGTGTTTGTGTGTGTGTGTGTGTGTGTGTGTGTGTGTGTGTGTGTGTGTGTGTGTGTGTGTGTGTGTGTGTGACGTGTTTGTGTGCTGGGTTTTTGATACAGAAATCCCTTGTACCAATCCTAACGCCTGAGATGTCCGCAATATGATGCTACGTCGTGTATATGCTCTGTACGTTAATGTATGCGTAATAATATTAAAAACTTAGTAATTTGCATAAAAATATTATACGACTGTTTAAATAGGAATCGTTTAGTTTTTAAGGTAAAACGAACGAGAAGCAGGCAGGACATTCAGGATACCGCAGAACGTGTTTTCTCTTAGGAACAATTCCCGTCGGTCCATTTTGTAGTTTACGACATCGGAGACCATTCGTTTCCCCTACTCAGGAGATTCCACGATAAAGAGGACACATACTGTGTGTTGTTAATATTGTCTGCACAGTTATAAAAATATAGGTATTAAGTTTTATAATTAACGAGAAATGTTATACTCTACACAGTCAGATATCAGTCCAAAGGATTACATTCCTTTTAGTGCTGAGGGCTTAACAGGTTTCATACCATCTTTTTGGGTTTTTCCGTCATTGAAAATTTCTATCAAAAGAATTAAATCTTATTCCTACATTATTCATTCGAGTAAATTGTAGAAGCGATATTCTGAAATTATTATCCTTGAATACACAAATTGTTTAGTAGAGTATTCCAGCCTTCTGGTAAATGTACGCTTTGTGTGAAATATGTTTTAATTACATTAAGGAATAATTGAGCTGGCTTGTGATTTAATGTTATAAATAAATTAATAATTGCACAGGAACTCACAAAACAATATACTTTATTATCATACGCGTTTCAATTACTTATGTCATCATTATCAGTGACACCACTACAAATGTACAACTGCAACTTATTTGTAGTAGTGTTACTGATGATAACAAAATACATTGAAACGCGTATGGCAGTAAAGTATATTGCTTTGTGAGTTGATGTGCAATTATTCATTTATTTATGTATGGTCATTGTTGTATCTCAAGACGTTCCTCGTTTCTAGAAAAATATGCTTCTCCGAAATATTAGTTTACAGAATTTGTTCAGCTTTTTATCAAATTAGGGGCTACTTTAATACGCCATTGTTATTTTGAAACCTGTTAAGCCCTCAGCACTAAAAGGAATGTAATCCTTTGGACTGATATCTGACTGTGTAGAGTATAACATTTCTCGTTAATTATAAAACTTAATACCTATATTTTTATAACTGTGCAGACAATATTAACAACACACAGTATGTGGCCTCTTTATCGTGGAATCTCCTGAGTAGGGGAAACGAATGGTCTCCGATGTCGTAAGCTACAAAATGGACCGACGGGAATTGTTCCTAAGAGAAAACACGTTCTGCGGCATCCTGAATGTCCTGCCTGCTTCTCGTTCGTTTTACCTTAAAAACTAAACGATATTTATTTAAATAGTCGTATAATATTTTTATGCAAATTACTGAGTTTTTAATATTATTACGCATACATTAACGTACAGAGCATATACACGACGTAGCATCATATTGCGGACATCTCAGGCGTTAGGATTGGTACAAGGGATTTCTGTATCAAAAACCCAGCACACAAACACGTCACACACACACACACACACACACACACACACACACACACACACACACACACACACACACACACACACACACACACACACACACACACACACACACACAAACACACATACACACACACACACACTCACAAACAAACACACATACACACAAACAAATACACACACACACACACACAGACAAACAAACACACACACTCACACATACTGTGATGGCCTTACCCACCGTCACAAAGATCAACATTTTTAACAAGCATCACCGACCGAAGTCAGCCCTGTGCTAACGCTTGCCAAAATCTGTCACAGAACCAGTCACTGGACTTTATTTGGTAAAAACCTAACTTGCGGAGATTTAACCGTTTGGGTACTGTTTGCCGGGGAATGAAGTTTTTTTAGGAATCTTAGCCAGGGTGTATGAGTGTGTTAGTGACCAGGGTGTATGAGTGTGTAAGAAAATCGTTTATTAAATTAATTTCAAGTCAATTTGCAAGTTAGTAAAAACACTGTTTTTGTTTTATTTCAAATTTCGTTTATGCAGAGATTTATCACTTTTATAAAATTTAACTTTTCACAAAACTTCTTTATTGATTTTACAAAATTTCTAAAGCACAATAAAACCTTTATAAATGAACCTAGTATTTATTTCTTGAACGATTTTTCCCTAGCTTAGTTTTTGAACATTTTAATATCTTTTAACCCTTTAAACCATTTGGATCTAAATGTAACCCTTTGAAAACTGTATTAATTATAGTATATAGTTATATCTGAAAACTTATGCTTTACTGTTACACTTAATTTATACAAAAATACACTAAATTCCCTGAAAGACAAACTAATTATCGTTTATAATATCATAAGAAAATATCACTAATGCAATTATATCACATTTATCAGAAAGTTTCATCTATTAAAAAATAAAAATTTATACCTAAAAACAATTTATGAAAAACCAACCCCAAAATACTTACATATAACACTTTATAAATACAATTCACATATTTAAAATCATTTGGTAATCCTCACCTATTTCGATCAACTAATAGTATTTAGAATTTAGCCCAAATCGATAACTAATGTCATCAGAACATTTACCTAATTTTATGCATCATATTTAGATCCTAATATTAACACCCTATTTGTAAAATCAGCATTTTTATATTTAAACAGAAATCATACTTATTTAAGTTTATCAATTAATATTTAAAATATGCGTTTTGACTGTTTCTATACTAATTTTGATTTGTTAATTCCTAACCAGTTTAACTTGCAACCCGTTATGCTGGGTTAATTTTTATACCTTTTCCAATCCCAAACTACTTAATGTTTTAATTATTTTATTTTAGTATTCAAAAAAACTTAAAAGTTTTGTAATCATAATTACTTCATCATATAAAACCCTTAGGCACATTTACACTAATTTTGACCCCTTTATTTGTTTACAAAAACATAATTGTTTATATATCAATGTTACCTCCTTACACTTTATGAACAACCCTTATAATACATTTTCTTTACCTCTAATATAATTAAAGCCATTATTTTTACAACATAGTTATCCATTATGTTTTTCACTTTAATACACCATTGTTATTTTGATACAACATAATTAAAGTAGCTCCCAGGATTTAGAAAGCCATAGAACTTTGGCTTATTCCAAACATCCAGAACTAGAAAAATAAACTTGGCCATTAAACTTGAACCGACTTGTGACTCTTACGTCGAAAAAGATAAACTCTAACAATAACTAAAGATCTTGACTCACTGACAGCCGACTCTGTAACTTTGTAGAGATTGGCTGCACAATTCAATTTCGAATTTTAGAGGTCATTCATAATAAAAACAAGTTGTAGTTTTCTTATTGAGGTCAGCGTTTACAAAAATAATTGTCTCACTTGAATCCTAACAATAACACTGATGTTCTTCTGTTTAAATATTATACTCATTATTTTTTAACCCTGTATTCAGTGAAGATATTTCAATTTTCTTATTTTGTATTTTATTTGTTGAATATTCAAATTAAACCCAAAATCGACTTATTTTTTTATTAGTTTGTCCTTTATTTAAGAAATGAAGGTTTTCCCCAATTAGAAGGCCTATTCCCACCTATGTAAGTAACGCTAACCACTGGTGAACCAAACAACAAGATAAGGGTGCATAACAAGTAATATAAACAAAAAATTGTTCAAGTCAATTTCCACTTGGATCAAAAAAAATATTTAGTTAGCTTTTATTAAGTAATTACGATAAATATAAATAAAGTAACAAGCCTATGAGTAAAACACCTGTTCTATCACATAACCTATAACATAGAACCACTGTTTTGTGAAATCATATGGTATTACTTATTTTAAACCAAATGGGACGAAATAACTAAATTGCTTACCTTCTCTCTTTTGTGAAATGTTTTTCTCCCACATAAAACTAAAATGAATTCATTAAATTTAAATAATTAATTAATATTTGAATGCACTGTATTTTAGCTTGAATGAATGAATAACTATTAAAATTTTGAAATATATATATATATATATATATATATATATATTTCAAAATTTATATATATATATATATATATGATGAATTGTTACTATCTGGAGTATATCCGTGATCACTCGCTCTTCTACTGTTGTTGGGTTCACCTCGTCAATGCTGGATGAGATTCTAGCGAAACGTCGGAACTACGAATTTATGGACTGCAGAATGAAGGTATGTACTCCAGATAGTAACAATTCATCATATTTTTCCATCCGTGAAGGAATACGTATCAGCATATATATATATATATATATATATATATATATATATATATATATATATATATACACACACACACACACACACACACATGTAAAAATATATAAAAATATATATATATCTAAAAATATATATATATTTTAAAAACAACACAGGTTATTCAAATACAAGAATATTTATTATTTTATATCCAAAGCTTTTCGTTGGCAAACAGTACCAACATCATCAGGAATGAAAATTACAATTAGATTGTAATTTTCATTCCTGATGATGTTGGTACTGTTTGCCAACGAAAAGCTTTGGATATAAAATAATAAATATTCTTGTATTTGAATAACCTGTGTTGTTTTTAAATTATTAAACAAGAAAACGTATTTTATATATATATATATATATATATATATATATATATATATATATATTTAATAAATTAAAAATATTTCAAAAACAAGAATACTTTTAATGAATATATTTATTCTACATTTATTTGTAACATGAATATATTTATTCATATTACATATAATTTAATTTTGTAAAAATATTTTATTAGATAATTTTTTTTCCTGAAGATGCTGATACTATTTTATCGACGAAAAGCTTTGAATAAATATATTCATTAAAAGTATTCTTTTGTTTTGAAATATTTTTAATTTATTAACTATATATACAAGAAAACGTATCACCATATTTAATATATATATATATATATATATATATATATATATATATAAAGGAGAGTACAAATTAATAGAAGGAATTAAAAAATGGCAGCCCGTAGCTATTATATTAAACGAGCAACCTAATAGCAACCCACCATATTGATATTATAATGAGCCTTATAAAACTGCTACACATTGGTAAATAGGCAATTATACATCCCTGACGCATGTAACATGGTTTACAAATATTTACTGCAGATAAATTACTCTCACTTCCAGAATAAGGGAAACCGCTTTTATGCAGTTCTTTGCAGAAGTCTGATAAGACGTCTCTGCTGTGCAAACGTAATTATCTCTGCTTCGCCGCACAATAGGCTGTATCCACTTGGGGCGCAGTAAAGGGACTGTCTCTGCGAATTACGAATGTTTATTTACTAAAACAAGGATAATGCATTTTATTTTACTTAACACATTTTACTAAGTTACAGCTTTTCACTGATAAGTATAATCAGTATTTTCAAAACAGATTAAGTACCGACTACATCAGGAGCCTATATACAAAAATCTATAACAAAATAATGAATTTATGCTAATAATACTTTTATGAGCTTACTTTACAATAAGGTAAGTTTAAATATTACGTTATGTGAAATATTTGCTCTTCTCTAACAATATATTAAACTTCAAAGGTTTTTCAGTTTTCTAGGTTGTAACATTTTATTAAACGTTTATTCTATATTTATAAAAAAACGTTCCAAAAGAAGTAAACAATATGTTACATCAAAAATATTACTGAACATAAAAGAATTGAAAGTTTTTGTGACCTAGATCATAAAGTTCTTTTGAAATAACGTGCGTATAAAGTAGGTAGTTATTGTAATTGGACTCTCTGCAAATATTTAAAAAACGTTGATGAACTTTTCCGACTTTTATTGAGAGAAAAACCGATACGATAATCTCTTAATGAGCTGTTGGTTTCTCCTGTTTATTCCTTATTCTAGTAAAATAATGACATCCATAGCAAATACATTCATCTGAAAAGAGAATCTAATATCTTTTTGCATTGATTTGTGCGAAAGGTTATTTTAGGTTTCGCGACAAGAGACCTACTGCAAGTAGCCAGAATGAAGGTGCAACCTCTGCTGGTGCAGATGCAGCCTATACAGTAGCAGATGCAGGTGTAAGTGTAGGTGCAGTCTATAAGGTCACCGATGCAAGTGCCGGTACTGCCAATACAGACGCCGACACTGGTGCAAGTGAAGCCTATACAGACGCATAAGCAGAGCAAGGTGTAGGTCCAGCCTAGGCCGCAGGCGCAGACAATGTGCATGTGTAGTCTATACAGACGCAGAAGCATGGATAAGTGTAGGTGCAGCTTATAAGGGCTTAGGTCCAGGTACTGCCTATACAGGTACAGACGCCGGTCAAAGTGTAGGTGCAACCTATTACGGCGCAGATCCAGGTACTGCCTATACAGATACAGACGCTGGTCCAAGTGCACATTCACCTATAAGGGCGAAGGTCCAGGTACTGCCTATACAGGTACAGACGCTGGCCAAAGTGTAGGTGCAACCTATAAGGGCGCAGATCCAGGTACTGCCTATACAGGTACAAACTCTGGTCCAAGTGCACATTCACCTATAAGAGCGAAGGTCCAGGTACTGCCTATACAGGTACAGACGCTGGTCCAAGTATCGCCCTTATAGGTTGTTGCACATTCACCTATAAGGGCGAAGGTCCAGGTGCTGCCTATACAGGTACAGACGCTGGTCAAAGTGTAGGTGTAACCTATAGGGGCGCAGATCCAGGTACTGCCTATACAGATACAGACGCTGGTCCAAGTGCACATTCACCTATAAGGGCTTAGGTCCAGGTACTGCCTATACAGATACAGACGCTGGTCCAAGTATCGCCCTTATAGGTTGCTGCACATTCACCTATAAGGGCGAAGGTCCAGGTGCTGCCTATACAGGTACAGACGCTGGTCAAAGTGTAGGTGTAACCTATAGGGGCGCAGATCCAGGTACTGCCTATACAGATACAGACGCTGGTCCAAGTGCACATTCACCTATAAGGGCTTAGGTCCAGGTACTGCCTATACAGATACAGACGCTGGTCCAAGTATCGCCCTTATAGGTTGCTGCACATTCACCTATAAGGGCGAAGGTCCAGGTGCTGCCTATACAGATACAGACGCTGGTCCAAGTGCACATTCGCCTATAAGGGCTTAGGTCCAGGTACTGCCTATACAGATACAGACGCTGGTCCAGGTATCGCCCTTATAGGTTGCTGCACATTCACCTATAAGGGCGCAGATCCAGGTACTGCCTATACAGATACAGACGCTGGTCCAAGTGCACATTCACCTATAAGGGCTTAGGTCCAGGTACTGCCTATAAAGATACAGACGCTGGTCCAAGTATCGCCCTTATAGGTTGCTGCACTGTAACGGATGTTATAAAATGAAACAAGCAGAGTTGCGCAAATTGTGGCAACGGTTTATAATTTTACAAATTGGACTTTATTTAGTTATAACTCTTAAAACATTCAATATTCACTTCTAGCTTACAGTTGAGGCGTAATGAAACGTCTGTCTGTAACGCAATAGAAGTTATAAATCCGTTACAGTTAAAGTGTTTTAAAATTCCAAGTTAAACAATTTAAATTAACAGAATATTCTTAAGGTTTATTTATTTAAAATGCAAGGAATTGTGCGGTGGCAAAATAATGACATTTAAATTCAATTAAAGCAAATTATAAACTTTATTTAAGATAGACAGATAAAATAAATTAAAATCATGACACATAAATTTCTTTAACACTCAGTTACGGATTATGAAACATTTTTAATATTACTTATAAATTTTTAAGGATAGCAATCCTTCAATTAATAAAATTTATCAATGGCTGAAAATGAACATATATTCGAGTTTACTTGCCTTTCTTGTATAATCAGATTTAATAATTTAATGTGAACATATTGGCACCAAAAGATGCGTAATTATAATTATGCTTATTAATTAAAAGTTCAATGTTCATAATTTAGAAATTCTGCTTCGAAATGTTTTAAATTTTGAAATTAAGTTTTAAAAGTTTTAAATCGCCCACTTAGCTGTGTTAACTTGTCGCAACTTCCCTTCCATCTCGTGGTAAATCTCGGTAAAGCCTGGTCTCATCTTCGTGAATAAACGTCGGGAAAACCATGAATAAGTCTGCAACCCATCTTGTATCTGGTATTGTAAGCCGCCTTCTATGCCATGATTGAAAGAAAAGAATACTTTATATTAATTAAAATAAAAAGGAAACTAAATACATCTTCTTGCCATTTGGAGACGTCCTTCCCCGGTTACATCCTGGCCAAATGAGACAGATAAATTAAAAGCAAGCAGCCTTCCTACTTACCGCGCATCCACGGGGCGCATGCATAGCTAGGTTACTTATTATTTTAAATTTTTCTCGATAGATGTCACTATCAGCCAGAGATCTCATTAAAAATATTTATCATACATTACAATTTTTTTTTACATGGTTATACATTATTACAATTTTGAATTTATTCTCGTTTGTTTTCTGAATTTTACTATTTTAATATGTAACACCGTCTAAAGTGTGTTACAGCACATTCACCTATAAGGGCGCAGATCCTGGTACTGCCTATTCAGATACAGACGCTGGTCCAAGTGCACATTCACCTATAAGGGCTTAGGTCCAGGTACTGCCTATACAGATACAGACGCTGGTCCAAGTGCACATTCACCTATAAGGGCTTAGGTCCAGGTACTGCCTATACAGGTACAGACGCCGGTCAAAGTGTAGGTGCAACCTATTACGGCGCAGATCCAGGTACTGCCTATACAGGTACAAACTCTGGTCCAAGTGCACATTCACCTATAAAGGCGAAGGTCCATGTACTGCCTATACAGGTACAAACTCTGGTCCAAGTGCACATTCACCTATAAGGGCGAAGGTCCAGGTACTGCCTATACAGGTACAGACGCCGGTCAATGTGTAGGTGCAACCTATTTCGGCGCAGATCCAGGTACTGCCTATACAGGTACAGACGCTGGTCAAAGTGTAGGTGTAACCTATAAGGGCGAAGGTCCAGGTACTGCCTATACAGGTACAGACGCTGGTCAATGTGTAGGTGCAACCTATTACGGCGCAGATCCAGGTACTGCCTATACAGATACAGACGCTGGTCCAAGTGCACATTCACCTATAAGGGCTTAGGTTCAGGTACTGCCTATACAGGTACAGACGCCGGTCAAAGTGTAGGTGCAACCTATTACGGCGCAGATCCAGGTACTGCCTATACAGATACAGACGCTGGTCCAAGTGCACATTCACCTATAAGGGCTTAGGTCCAGGTACTGCCTATACAGGTACAGACGCCGGTCAAAGTGTAGGTCCAACCTATTACGGCGCAGATCCAGGTACTGCCTATACAGATACAGACGCTGGTCCAAGTGCACATTCACCTATAAGGGCGAAGGTCCAGGTACTGCCTATACAGGTACAGACGCTGGCCAAAGTGTAGGTGCAACCTATAAGGGCGCATATCCAGGTACTGCCTATACAGGCACAAACTCTGGTCCAAGTGCACATTCACCTATAAGGGCGAAGGTCCAGGTACTGCCTATACAGGTACAGACCCTGGTCAATGTGTAGGTGCAACCTATTACGGCGCAGATCCAGGTTTTGCCTATACAATTACAGACGCTGGTCCAAGTATCGCCCTTATAGGTTGCTGCACATTCACCTATAAGGGCGAAGGTCCAGGTACTGCCTATACAGGTACAGACGCTGGTCAAAGTGTAGGTGTAACCTATAGGGGCGCAGATCCAGGTACTGCCTATACAGATACAGACGCTGGTCCAAGTGCACATTCACCTATAAGGGCCAAGGTCCAGGTACTGCCTATACAGGTACAGACGCTGGTCCAAGTATCGCCCTTATAGGTTGCTGCACATTCACCTATAAGGGCGAAGGTCCAGGTACTGCCTATACAGGTACAGACGCTGGTCAATGTGTAGGTGCAACCTATTACGGCGCAGATCCAGGTACTGCCTATACAGGCACAAACTCTGGTCCAAGTGCACATTCACCTATAAGGGCGAAGGTCCAGGTACTGCCTATACAGGTACAGACGCTGGTCAATGTGTAGGTGCAACCTATTACGCGCAGATCCAGGTACTGCCTATACAGATACAGACGCTGGTCCAAGTATCGCCCTTATAGGTTGCTGCACATTCACCTATAAGGGCGAAGGTCCAGGTGCTGCCTATACAGGTACAGACGCTGGTCAAAGTGTAGGTGTAACCTATAGGGGCGCAGATCCAGGTACTGCCTATACAGATACAGACGCTGGTTCACGTGCACATTCACCTATAAGGGCCAAAGTCCAGGTACTGCCTATACAGGTACAGACGCTGGTCAAAGTGTAGGTGTAACCTATAGGGGCGCAGATCCAGGTACTGCCTATACAGGTACAGACGCTGGTCAATGTGTAGGTGCAACCTATTACGGCGCAGATCCAGGTACTGCCTATACAGATACAGACGCTGGTCCAAGTATCGCCCTTATAGGTTGCTGCACATTCACCTATAAGGGCGAAGGTCCAGGTGCTGCCTATACAGGTACAGGCGCTGGTCAAAGTGTAGGTGTAACCTATAGGGGCGCAGATCCAGGTACTGCCTATACAGATACAGACGCTGTTCCAAGTGCACATTCACCTATAAGGTCCAAGGTCCAGGTACTGCCTATACAGGTACAGACGCTGGTCAAAGTGTAGGTGTAACCTATAGGGGCGCAGATCCATGTACTGCCTATACAGATACAGACGCTGGTCCAAGTGCACATTCACCTATAAGGGCGAAGGTCCAGGTACTGCCTATACAGGTACAGACGCTGGTCAAAGTGTAGGTGCAACCTATAAGGGCGCAGATCCAGGTACTTCCTATACAGGTACAAACTCTGGTCCAAGTGCACATTCACCTATAAGGACGAAGGTCCAGGTACTGCCTATACAGGTACAGACGCTGGTCAATGTGTAGGTGCAACCTATAAGGGCGCAGATCCAGGTACTGCCTATACAGATACAGACGCTGGTCCACGTGCACATTCACCTATAAGGGCGAAGGTCCAGGTACTGCCTATACAGGTACAGACGCCGGTCAAAGTGTAGGTGCAACCTATAAGAGCGCAGATCCAGGTACTGCCTATACAGATACAGACGCTGGTCCAAGTGCACATTCACCTATAAAGGCGAAGGTCCAGGTACTGCCTATACAGGTACAAACTCTGGTCCAAGTGCACATTCATCTATAAGGGCGAAGGTCCAGGTACTGCCTATACAGGTACAGACGCTGGTCAATGTGTAGGTGCAACCTATAAGGGCGCAGATCCAGGTACTGCCTATACAGGTACAGACGCTGGTCCAAGTGTAGGTGCAGCCTAGAAGGTCGCAGGTTCAGGTACTGCCTATACAGGCGCTGATGCTGGTGCAAGTGTAGGTGCACCCTGTAAGAGCCCAGATGCACGCAAGTGATGGTGCGTTCTATACAGGCGCAGACGCTGGCCTGTATCAAACACAATATAAATATAGGCCTGCAAGTGTTGGTACAGCCTATATGGGCGCAGGTCAAGGTACTGCTGATACAGGCGCAGATGCTGGTACAAGTGTAGCCTATACAGACGCTAATTTAATTGAGACAAATAAATTGAGATATTACCTAGTCAGTTAAATTTAACACCAAAATTTGAGCTATAAACAACATTAGAGCTAATAGTTTAGTGGCGTTATTAAAGAGCTTTTAAATGTATATTTGAAAATAAATATTTAAATAATGTGTTTAATATAACGACTTTATTTTACTTATTTATTGGATTTAGTGTGTGTGGGTATGTGTGTGTGTGTTTGTGTGTACACGTGTCTGAAACAAATTACGTACTCGTGTGCATTCTTTACATTCACACAGAGCCATCTTTTGAACTCACAGCAATTCCTATTGAAATCCTTATCTTATTTTTCGTAGACGTTCTTCCTAATAGCAAACCACATTTCCTTAAGGAAAGTTTATAATTACATCTATTGCGATCCCCAACCCCCTCAAGAAGTACGAAATGATAGAGTTTTGATGACACAAAAACGAAATAATTTGTAAACCTCTGAGATTGCAAACATTGAAACATAATGCGTCTTAGAATCGTAAGGTAAATTTCAATTTACAAAATAAAAGGAGTGGAAAGAGAGACCTGAATGTAAACAAATAATATCACGAATCAAATCTACATTTGCTTACATATTTAACAAAAATATGTGATGAAGATGTAGTATAACTAAATTAGTAAATTTAGTATTAACTAAATTAAAACGACCTAAACATGAACCACAAACAATAACAAAAATGGGTCACATTCACATACACAGGATACAAAAAAAAGGAATAACTAAAATACTAAAATATAACAATAGTAACATAACATACATAAATGAGACCAAACATTTACAATTCAAAGTTAGTCACGCACGCCATCAAAAACAACCATACATTCCCCACATTAGAAAACACACATTTAATTTTATTAAAGTACAAAATATCTCAAAATAATCTGGGAACAGCTATTTTTAGCATAGCTTTTTAAACACATAAACAATATAATAAACGAGCAAATACAAATAAAATTTAAAAAATTATATATTATTTAACGTAATAGACAAAATTAACCCCAAGAAAAAACTATAACTTTCCCATAGTGCAAATGAAAATAGAACAGTACAGGTATACCACGTGACAATGGAAATCCCACAAACCTGGCAACTACAAGAAGCCTTTAGTCTTAGTTGCTGCTCAAAAACTAGGACACGTAATTAAAGTTCTTGAAAGTCGACTCACTATTATACCAAGTTAGATTCTTGTTTAAGTACATTAAAGTGTAAGTGGTAGGCCTATGTAAAACAAGGAAACAGTGTGTTGCAAAGTAAAATATATAAATAAAGGGCTATATATCCATGGACAATATATCCGGTTCCCCTCTATCCCGGTTGATAGCAGTTCTCCTGAAAAGGAACCATGACCACGTTGTGTGTTTTCTTCTATTCCCATTATCAAAGAATCATCAAGTTCTCTTCTTGGTCCTTCCGCCCTCTTTGTCCTCTTTACACGAGGAGTAACGGATAGACACCTTATAGAAATGGTCCACTTCAAGCACGCGACCCTGCAGTCGTGAACCCTTGATCCCCTTCCAGGGGATTTTATACCGACACCAGAGGGATTATGTTTCCTTACACTACCTTATCCGTACACATACTCTACGGATATATGCTTCTAAGTGAAAATAGAGCAATACTTTTCTACTCAGGATAAAAATGTATTAACGGCTCATTGTTTGTAGCACGAAAGCATTTATACTGGCAACTGGCGTTTAAACTATAAGAAAATTAATTTTTACTTGAACAAGCTTTACAATATGAATAGAAAATTCGTTTTAATGGGGCCAACTTTTATTGGTTATTTATAAATAAAGGTTTCAGATCAGTAACTTTGTCATGAGAACTAAACAAAAGTAAACTTTCAAGAAAAGTAAATTTTCGGGAAAATACGAAAACCATGTTTCGGTTATTAAAAACGAATCTGTAAAACTGTGAAGAAATTCAAGTTTAATTCGTTGAAAACTGTTAAGTCAGACTCAAGTCGGGACCAAAATTTGGAAATTGAAATTAAGAAAAACAAATTTACCTTTTAATTTATTATTTATTCGAAATGTTTAAGAGAAATATTATAACTTCAAAATAAAAGCTCTGCGACACTAAATTATGAAAAACCCCGGCATTTCTGTTACAGTTATGTTTATTAAAATGTGAGCAGCGAATAGAACTGGTGTACAGACCAGTTGTTCAATAAAGCTAGTCCGCGTATATTTTACTGTCTATATTACTTATACATTTATTTTCAGAAAATGTTTCCTTTAATCAGAATGAAACAAGTAACACAAACAAGAAATATTTGACGTCAATTCCTACTTAGCTCAACGAGGAAAAATTTTATATTAGTTACTTTCTACAAACTAATTTAACGTAAATAAAGTAGCATAACCTATACGTTAAAATAGCTGTTCTACCACGTAACCTATAACATAAAATCAGCTCTTTTATGAAATCATATGCTGTATCTTGTTTTAAATGGGAAGAGATAAACAGTGAAAGGCCAACCATATCGCATACCTTGCACTTTTAATGAAATGTTTTTCCCCTAGAAAACTAAAATTAATTCATTATATTTAACTAATAATGTTTGAAAAACGTTTTAATATCAGTTATCATCCACTACAAGACTAAAACAAAAATGTACTAGAACTAAAGAGGATGCATAAAAAGTGTTACATTAACGTTTGAAAATTCGTATATATATATATATATATATATATATATATATATATATATATATATATATATATATATATATAGAGAGAGAGAGAGAGAGAGAGAGAGAGAGAGTGTGTAAACTAATAGAACGAGTTCATGGTACAATATTTAAAATATTGTAGATATTTATTTAAAATATTTACAAATAAAAAATGATTGAATTAAAAAGTTTTTTAAATTAATATGGTAACTGTGTGCTATGTAGGACTTTTTATTTTTAAACAATTATAATTTTTATTAGGATAATGTGATGAAGAGTCATACAGTACTACTCTAAGTGCTGTAAACTCTAAAGTGTTATGAATTAGAAGGAACGACTGACGCTAGTTTGTTAATCTAAGCTCGCTACATCCAAGGATACAATTGCAATCGATGTGTAAGGTTAGACAAAAGGTTCTGAAACAGTTCAAGAATAGAAATAGAAACAGGTTTTGTTTAGAACTAGAGTCGTGAAGAATCAAAAGAACGGTGAACTACTCCAAAAGGAGACAAGGCATAGAGTGCTAGGTGGTGGTACAGCGATTAAATGTTGAGACAATGTAGAAGAAAAAAACAAATTTTTACAGGGAAGTATTTTTTTATTGATCAACTCTAGATGAATATGTAGTAAATTTAGGTGTAAACCCTAAAGGGTTGATTAATTAAAAAGTTTGGTAATTTATCACTGCATTAATAAAAATGAATTTTCATTAATATGTTTTAATTTAATGTACGTCAGACAGAGATTTATATGCTCCTGTTACCACATTTTAATAAAGTTCAAACATTATTTATGCTATGTAACCTAGTTATTGACGAAGGGGTAGGTAGAGGGCAGGAGTGAACTCACCTGCTTCGTATTGATCGAACACACCTGCACTCCAACCCTTCCTCATCCCTTAAAATATAACCGAAATATTTAAACTTCTGCGCTCTAGTATTGTGTCAAAAATTCAGATAAAATCTAGCCGACCATTACTTACTGCACACCGCTGTTTGCCGATACGGATCAGGCGTGTATCATCAGGAATGCTCCCTTCCTAGCGCGCGCAGTTAACAAATATTTAGTGAAAGTTATTTCTTGCATGAAAAATTCTTTTATTTTGTATGGTATCTTATTATTTTAGAGTCATTTTCAATTTAGACAATTTTTATTTGTAAATATTTTCAATACTTCTCATAAATTTCATTAATAGTAATAAACCCAAATTTTTAAAAATTTACGAAAATATTATTTTTTAAGTTTTTTCTAATATAGAAAAGGAACCTCTCCGTATCCGCGGGGGTTAGGTTCCGGAGGGTTGGGCTCCGAAACAGCGAATAAATGTACCTTATTTGGACGACAATTTGGGGGTTAAGTTCTGAAGGGAAATTAACAAATCGGGTTAACTAAAGTTTTACTAAGTAAATATGTACAGTATGCTACATTTAGGATGGCCTTAAAACTTAGTTATAGCTATTAGTTTCTCTTCGTGTTGAACCTCTTCAAATGAGAGCACGAGCTCCTGGAGTCTTCTTTTAAACCGAAGTGTCCTTTCCATAAGGGAATCCGTCTCCAAAACTGCGATCCTCAAGCTCCGTTGCCATTTGCAGGATATCGCTACATGCCTGCATACACGTATAGACAGTTAATTTAAAAGTCTACTTGTTAATCCATGAGTTATGTGTGCGTGTTTCTTTGTTATATTGGCAACGGGCAAAGTCAGCGGATAGCCGAATCCGCGGTTGCTGTTAACCCGCGGATATGGCGGAATTACTGTAATAATATAACATTTTGAAGACATTTTGCCAAACCTATTGAAATTAAATATACAGAAGTATTTAAGTATAATTGGAAAGTTATGGTTTAACTTGTTTGCATCGATTCGGTGCTACTGCTTTATCCCTAAGTGATGTTTGAAAACGATCTAATATTTAGATTAACTTAGAAATCCTGGAGTGGTCTTCAGATAATTTACAATTCCTACGAAAATACTTCCATTGTTGCTACTATGATAATCAATAATGGATTATCAACACTATTGGAAAGTGATTTTTGAGGCCCGAGCATTAAAATTACTAATTTTGGTAAAGAAGTAAATAGTTATAAATCGAAAAAATAAAGTCTGTTATTCTACTAGAAATTTGAAATTTACAAACAAAGGATTAAGGCTTAAGTTAGAGGTTGCAAAACATACACAATAATGGTCACAATATTAGACATTTATTTTTTTTAATAACAAAAAGGGCCTTACACTTAAAAGGACCAAACGACCTTTACAATGGTGTAAAATTCTAGCATTCTAATCTCTAAGTACTTAGATAATCGTGTTTTGTAATTTCTAATATTTACAGGCCAAATTTATTCCGTATATTGTTGATCAGTTATTTTATTTTAAATCATGGTTATTAAGAGTAGCGTATAACCAAGAATAGAAGACAAATAGAATCTAGAAAGATACTACTGAAGAACGAAAGGACTTGTAAAGCAGTGATCAAGAGTCTCGCGATCGCGTGTCTTTCGGCAATCGGCGTAACCGCTAACAAACCACTCCCATTTCCGGTCAAGTTTCAGTATATCGAATAGCGTCGTATCGACATATCGATACCAAACTTGTAACTGGTTTAATTTATGTGATAGATCGGTTTAATAGGTTCGATAGTGATGATGATATTACCTCTGAATATCGATATGAAATTTCAGAAATTTAAGATATAATTTAGTGCAAACCATTTTCAAACATTAGAATACATTGACACTTTTGGAAGACACTTGTGTTCAGGAAACAAACAATATTGATAAGGGTATTAGAAATGTTAGTACCGAATTGTTTGATTTGTGTAAAATATTTTAAAATAGGTTATCTTAAACAGTTTTACCTGACAAAACAGAAATATACTTACTTACTTTACTTTATCCAATGCCAGATCATGGCATTTCTTTCATTCTCTTCCTAATCTCCCAGTGGAGGAAATGCTGGCTTCGCTCTTCCACGTCTGGAAATACTATGCAATTCCGAAAATTTGGAGCGTCCATCTTTTGACAGTTGCACAGAAGGCAAATATCTGAGGCTGCTATTCCTATTTTATATAGGTGGGCTTACAGATAGTCATGGTACAGATAAGCATTCTGAATCTGGTAACAGCTTCCACTCTAGGTAGGCTACTGTGTGCGCCAGGCCCCTCCATATCTTTCCAGTGCTAATTTCATTTTGGATTTCCCTTAATTTTTCATTAATTGTAGATTCAATCAAGCTTCTTGCTGTCAATAGAGATATATGATTGTCAGGCCGTGGCAAGGTGTTGCCTTTCTTCGCTAGCTGGTCTGATAGTTCATTTCCTTCAATCCCGACATGGCTAGGGATCCATTGCAGCACAATGTACCATTCTTCTTCAATCATCCCTCCCAAGGCCCTTCATCCATTCATTGTTTGCACACAGTCAGTGGAGGTATTACTAGTTAGTGCACTTATAGCAGCCTGTGAATCCACGAAGAACACGACTCTTGCCGACTTTCCGGAGATCGAACAAAGTTTTTCGCCAGCTTGTACTATAGCCGCAATTTGTTGGCATTAATTCCAACTGGGCTGCAGCCCTCAAAGTGATCGCTGTAAAAGCCAGCACCAGAGGCATAATTTACCGCTGACCCATCGGTGTATACATGGATCCAGTTATCTTTACTGTATAGATCCGCAATCGTGTAATTTAGAAGCGACAGTTTTCTCTCTGTTAAGGAAGGAAAAATCGTATGACAGGTTGGGAATTTAGATGTTTCCCTCACTTTCAGGTTGTATTTAGTTCCAAGTTGCTCTGCATAGAAGAGTGGTGATATTTGTGTCTTGAGTCGTGACGTTGCATGTTTATATTTGTCCCAGTGTCTGTAGTCGATTCTCTTTGCCCTCTCCCAGAACTTGCACTGGGAGTACTGATTTCTCCCAGCGGATTTGTAGTGGCTCCACCTCCGCTTGTAATTGCATCGCAGATATTGGTGTCGATGATACTCCACCAGCCTTTTTAGGCCTTCTTTTCATTATTAAGGCTTGATGTGAAATGGTGGGTTTTCCGTCCATCAAATTTACAACAAAATGTCTGTAAGTTTCACGTTTTTCATTTATAATAGCTCTTCTTAGTTCGGCCTGTTTTTCCTTAGGTCTATGGAGTCACAAAGTAGCTTTGTTCTTTCAGCTTTTATCCTTGCTTTATCCCCTTTTGCTGTTAATTCCGTTAATTTAGACTAGCAGACAGGTTTGTAGGGTTTCACTTGGCCCCCTAGGGATTGATCCTTTTGCTACTGATAGAATTGCGTTAACAAAACTGCCACATGCTCTTTTAAGGTTGTTGCCAAAAAGATCCTCTGTGGAAATTATTACTTCATTGGAAATTTTGGAAAATTTCGCCAATCAGCCTTCTTAAAATTCCAT
>JBAIZL010000004.1:163807231-163842231 GCA_036971475.1 Prosapia bicincta
TGTTACAAACAGAATGCACTTGTTCAGAAGAATCTTAAGTGGCTATAAGAGTCCGCTATGGTTGTAGGCATACATTATGTACTTTCTGATATAGGGTATGTTTCGTGAAGATTTTAATGAAAGCTGAAAAGAAAATCAAGGAAGATTTATAAACAACATTAGCCACAGAGACAATGTTGAAGGTCAACATTGAAGGCTCAACACATATAAGTAAATGCTACTATTGGCAAGTTTGTAAAATATTTACAAGTGTTTTAGTGAATACTAGTAGCTCACGTGAAAATGGAATCAACAAATATGAAAAATAAGGTCTTGAAATGACTAGTTAGTATAGTTTATGTTTATTGAAGTACTCAAATTTGGTAATAAAGAAATGAGAAAGCGGTTCTCATAGAGTCATATATATTTATTTAAATAACGCAAAGTTTCGGCAGCTAGTTTGTTGCCCTTAACAAGCCTGTTGTGCTATAAACAACAAAGTCCTTACACGTAACATACAAATGTGTAATGTGAGGAGGCAAAGCACCAAACCCCTACACTTCTCTAAGAACTTCCTTTGAGCTATAGCTCTACTAGCTTTCCTTTCTGCATTACTATAGCTCTTCATGAGTGAACACGCTTCTATCCAAAGTTAATCTTGATAAAGTCAAAGAAATCAGTATCAGCCTCAGGGTAAACAGATGTTATTGAACACTAAAGGTTAGTAGGGGCATCGTCCGACCCGGAGGCTAATAGTAATTTCTTTCATTTTATGAAGGTTAACTTTAGATTAGAATCGTGTTCACTCATGAAGAGCTATAGTAATGCTGGAAGGAAAGCTAGTAGAGCTGTAGCTCAAGGGAACTTCTTAGGGAAGTGTTTTGCCTCCTCACATTACACATTTGTATGTTAGCCTAAATGTAAGGACATTTTTATATCACAGCAGGCTTGATAAGGGCAAAGAACTAGTTGCCGAGACGTTCCATTATAAAAATAAATATCTCTCACTCATTTATTAATCGTATTATCATTTATTTGATAAGTGTAAAATTTTTGTATAAAACTAAGAACGAGATATAGACGCGACTTTAATGGTCACAAATTGGGTATCTTGGTTGGAATGCGTTCCCACTTAGATTGACCACTTTGGATAACGAGCATGTACATTGTATATAGTAATTATCTTAATAAAAATTAAAGTATTATTGGATCTGTAGCAGAATATAATCTATATAATTCAATTACAATTACAAACCAACCCAATTACACAAGCAATCTAATTACACAAGCAATCTAATTACACAAGCAATCTAATTACACAAGCAATCTAATTACACAAGCAATCTAATTAGATATGAATATGAACTTGAATAAACTTTATAAATTGATATCTAGGCACCCTTATATGTGGTTAAGTATAAGAGGAAATGCTTTTGTAATTATTGAAACCAAAACCACTGAATATGACGTCATAAAAACATGCATAAGATGTAATTAGATATATTTCGGGAAACTGTTTTATTAAAGTGATTAAATTAGAGGGGCGTAGGGGGATTAGTAAAATTGTTAATTTATTTGGTAATAAAAGAATTTAGTTAATAGAAAGGTTTATTAGACATTGAAAATTTACTGAATAAACTTTATATTTAACGAATTTAATTGAAATAGTTTTAAAGTGTCAGACCCACTCAAGAAAGTTTTCATTTAAAACACTGAAATAAAATATATAACTCGTTATAAATATTTTGAACTATTTGAAACTTTTCCAATATGAAATTATATATTTATTAACGGATACAATGTAGCCTACTTATAGTAACATTTCTACCTAATAATGTACTTTAAATAACAACACATTACAGCAATACCTTGTTTGTAAAACAGCTGTTTAATCACATAATCTGTAATATAAAGTCAGCTGTTGTATTAAATCATATTTTATCACTAGAATTGAGCTAAGCATGTTGTATGCAGCATATACACAACTTAATATCTACGTATATAGGGAAATGTAGGTGTACGTATATAGTATAGTTGTATCACAACTGTGTTGAAGCATGACGATTTTAGCGTGACGCCAATCAGAAACGTTCCCGCGACAAAGAGCTATACACTCCAGAAGATTAGTGGTTTAACGCAGTCAGCTTCAATACTCTGTGGAATCGCAGTAACTCGGGATACTTAGTTACAAAACGTCTCTGTAAACTGTTGAAACTGTTCTATGACAATCCTGTCCCGAGGGATCACTGTATACCTGTATATACATCCTTCATCCTTTATAGCCTAGATTCTCAGCGAAGGAGGGCCTACTTAGGAAATTCTTTGATGATGGTTTAAAGAAGGGTGTCACTGTAGAATACAAAGCAAATTTTGGGGGGGTTGTAAAGTCAATTCAGGGGAGGCGCGTAACCAGTTGGAAAACAATAGGATAAATTGAATATATTTAATATTATAGGAACAAACTTGCGGTTGCTAATGACTAGGGTTGTGCTCTTACTAAAATACAACCTCAAATAGGCATGATAGTGTACAAAATGCAGGCTCAAGCATTTCACTAACAGATTTTTCTCTTGTCAGTTAAAATTTACCTTGCGAATTAAAACTTGAAATGTTTTATCATATTTCTTGTGAAAATATGTATATGTAAATAAACTATTATCAATACGTATAATATTTTATTGTTTTTCATATACCAAAAGCATTTATTTATAGTGTAAAGTGGAGAGGACGTTGGAGAATACCACCTTAAGAGGAGGGGCGTGGAACCAAAATGTTTGTGAACCCCTGATCTAGGCTGTTACTTAAATAGATTCATATGTCCATAAATATCTTACTGTCATACGCAACAACAGACTTATATGCCTATCCAGATTCTTATGATTATACAGATTCATATGCTCAATCAGATTCATATGATCATATGAACTTACCTAATATTTTATTATTAAGTGAATTTTAATACATTTCATTTGTTAGTTTTATCATATAAGTAAATACTTGGTAATTCGCAGGTAACTGCAAACATAAGTGCAAAAATAATTACCTCAAATGTTATTTCGATGCAAATGATACGAGCCGTGTGTTTCCCCTCCAACGGCTACTCCCTACAAGTATTACAATTATCTTTCATACCAATCACGGTTAATATTACAAGTGTTAATTACTGATTATATTTATAATAATAAAAATTACCTAGTAAAATACTGGGACAATTTCCAGGCTATCGTAATCTGTATGCCTTTTGAATCTGTATTCATAAGTAAATATTTTTTCAACATTTTTGGTTCATAATAAAAAGTGTTTAAAAAACTATACAACTTTTTTTGTTTTTACCCTTCATTGATTACTTTTGTATAGATTCAAAAGCAATACAGGGACTTTTTAGTTTCCTAATAAAGCAATGTTTTTGCGTTGACGATCAGTCCTAAGCTACGATGCATGTCTCTACGATATCAGGATGTGGGTATCATATGGAAGCAAATTAATAAAAACATTTGAATTATCAACACCCCAAAAAATATTTGAAAATATCAAGAAACAGATTTAACCCTGTAGCTTTTGAATAAATTGTAATAACATACCTAATTCATCGCCTTTAAAATTAATTTTCAAAAACGAATAAAAATTTATTATTTTCTACGAGTTTTAAACTGTCATTAGATCAATTCGCTAATGTACATAAAGAGTTAAAAGTAGCGACATTAAGTCAAGACGTTACAGGCCTTGACAGCCATAAACGAAGCGCAAAATTTCTATTTACAGTTTAATATTGTTTGTAGATGGTTTTTATTGCTTTTTCTGTCTGTTAAACAGTGATGTTTGTCACCAAGGAATTTAAAACCCTCGATAGGTGTAACTAAAGTATAATTTTTTTAAATTTAATTCCTTGTGTTAGTTCACCCTGTCCATATATTTATTTATTGTCGTTCAATTTTTTATTGTTAACAAAATACTTTTTAATCCAATCAAGTTCAAATAAATTTGTTTAAACTTGAAGTGGATGATGCGTGATTTTAATACAGTTTTTATCAAATAATAATTAATTAATTCAATTTAAATAAATAATTTTGCTTTCTATTTTCCCACTTACTATTGTGATTCTGTCATGTGTATTATATACATGTTTATAATAATTGTAATTATTTATTAAAAAGTAAGTTTTTTTTACCCAAGTAGCGTTTGTGGTTTGACGTAAGTGTTATGATTATATATGTCTAATGACGTTAGACTAATGACTATATATTTCTAATGAAGCTTTTGCTATCCACTTCCATAACCAACGAGATCTAGGATCAAAAATAATCTATTTTCTAGACATTACGAGGTTCAAGATTGAATAACAAATTAAAACCAGAAAGGAAGAATAGGAGGGTCGATAGATAAAGGGGAAGGAGAAGAAAAACTTTGAGAAACACTTTAGCTGTTTAGTATTATTAAAGTGCAACTATAAAACAGGTTCTATTGGTTGGTTGGTATTTCAACTTGGATCTGCAAAGTTTATGCTGTTTGTGGACTTAAATGCCATGAGTAAAGGTCGACAATTTTACCGTTACCTTTTATTTAACAAGAATATTGCACAATGATAAACATATTTTGGTGCAACTATTATCTTTCTTTCTGTATAGTTGTCATCCCCACAATATATAATCTAAATAAATAACCCTATTACCTAAACAAATAACTAAAAAAAAGTCATTTCCTACTTAAGGTAACAACGAACAAATTTATTTTAGTTACATCTTATTAAATAATTACAAAAATTATATACATATGACAAAATCACAATATAAAGTAGAAAGATATAAAGCGAAATTAATTATTATTTAATTAAATTTAATTAATAAATTATATTTGAAAAATCTGTTCCACTAAAGGTTTAACAAAAAATCTATTTTTACTAGAGTGGATGATTAAAAAGTATTTGAACAAGTTGTATCAGTATATATATATATATATATATATATATATATATATATATATATATATATATATATATATGTATAATTATATATATATATATATATATGTGTGTGTGTGTGTGTGTGTGTGTGTGTGTGTGTGTGTGTGTGTGTGTGTGTGTGTGTGTGTGTGTGTGTGTGTGTGTGTGTGTGTGTGTGTGTGTGTGTGTGTGTGTGTGTGTGTGTGTGTGTGTGTGTGTGTGTGTGTGTGTGTAGAGAGAGAGAGAGAGAAAGCGAGAGAACTAATAATAGGAATTGAAAAACATTTACCATACACATAAGATATTTGAGCGACTAGACAGTCAGTATGTACATTGTAGTGACATTGTAAAATGTAAATAGGCTACCGATTTTAATTACAAGTTAATGAAATAATTGACTAGAAAATTTTCAATTCAATTATTGTACATAAAGAAATCAAGAACACACTACATACATGTAAACTTAATATGTATTAAAAGGGGCATGATTTCACAAATATTTTATTTTCACAGATTTTTCATCCTTTTACATCCCTTTTTAACCTGTTACGCCCACGTAGACTAACCAGTTGACGAGTGAAGAAATTACTTAGGTATATGTTATTGCTTTTCCTCACACGAAGTGGATTCTACCTTTAATTGCATCAGTAGGTTTTGCTTACGTTACTAATTTTTGTTAACAAATAATATTCTATTTGGATATTTTATAGCTACAGTCTAATGCAGTATAAATATAAGTGCTACGTTTAAGAGGTTATGTTTTAGATACCTTGTTTTAATACTTTGGTTAAGCAACTTTATTTCTGTAAGTTTCTGGTAAATTGGAAAAATTAGTTCACTGTGACTGCTTTCAAAAATTACAAATTTTCTGGCTCAGTCCAAGTTTTCTTGTGCTTCTGAGGACTTTTACTAGACATATTTTTTTGACAATATAGATGGCCCTATACCCTACACCCTAGAGGATAACCTATAAGCAAAATTTTTTCCACTATATTTGCATAGTTTATACAAACTAATTTTTATATTTTTTAAGCTTTATATTTTAAATTATTCAGTCTTTCCTTTACGAGTTTCTTAAATAGTATCAATACATACTTTTATAGGTAAATTGTGAGGTGTTATTAACAGTAAATAGTTTGGATTTTCTTTCACGTTAATTGAAAATTTTCCTGGTCCTTAGGTACCAATTGGATTTTGAAAAAGTTTTAAACAGTTGCAAAATTGTAGAAGTGGTGAAAGAAAGAAATCTTGGAATCAAAACGAAAAGTGTAGAATGGATGGCTTATGGTGTTTTCGTTAAATAACACCTAACTATCATTGTATATCACTGCAAAACCTTTGTACTTGAACTGTAGTCACTACTCGCACGGAGAACGTACGCAAGAACGGTGGGTAGCTACGATTTATGTTATCTAGTATGACTTCGCGACAAAATTACTAAAAGCAAACATAATTTATTGACGAGACAAATCACCGGGACGAGTTATGTCCGCAGACTTCAAACAGTGGCTTCCACTATTACAAAATGGAGCTTCCCTCAAGGCACTCTCCTGCGATTTATAACTCGGATTAACCCGTGACAAATGGTGTTTTAAAGAACGCCATTCCTTTCTTCTTTCTTGGCATAATTTCTCGTCACGCCATGCCAGCTTGATAACTATGACCTAATATTCTGTCTCTGGAGACATTTATCGACAGTGAATTTATATTAATATTCAAGTGATGGGAATTTAAAGTTTTCAATATTATTAATTGGCAAATGTTTTTCTCTATATATTCCCTCTATCGCTCTCTCTCTCTCTCTTTCTCTTTAATTTCTCTCGTTATCTGTCTGTCTGTCTGTCTGTCTCTCTCTCTCGCTATATATATATATATATATATATATATATACATACCTCTCTCTATTTTTCTCTCTCTCTCTCTCACTCTATGTATAAGTATGTCTTCCCCCCCTCTCTCTCTCTCTCTCTCTCTCTCTCTCTCTATATATATATATATATATATATATATATATATATATATATATATATAAATATACATATATATATATATATATATATATATATATATATATATATATATATATATGTATATATAATTTTCATTCCTGATTATGTTGGTACTGTTTACCAACGAAAAGCTTTGGATATAAATTAATAAATATTCTTGTATTTGAATAACCTGAGTTGTTTTAAATTATTAAAAAAGGAAACGTATTATATATATATATATATATATATATATATATATATATATATATATATATATATCAGTAGCGTATATATAATTGTTCCTAATCAGCGGACTATGGAACAACAATAACTTTATTAGTAAATTTTAAATGGGGAACGAAAACCTCCATTTTTACCGTTTTCAATTATTTGTCGTAGCGCCATACGAATCCTCTCAAAATGCCTATTTAAATAAAACACTGTTTTATTATTACGTACTTTATCGTAAAAAGTTCCTGATTATAAAACTTTTCTTTGCGTGCCAATTTAAAACTGGACGTTTTATTTTTCGGATTCATATTTTATCAAAATCGATTTTGCTCTGAAAACATTTACGCAAAGTTCTAATTTACTTTATTCGTCTTAAAGGTATAAATGTTTTTGAAACTTCACAAACAGAAAGCTGGAAATTAATCAAGTTAACTGTATGGAGACATTTTTTTTTTAATTTCAACTCCAGGAGTATATGATGTCCTGTGGTCGAGTAGTGCCCACTACAAATTGTATAAATTCTTGTAATCACTCTATATAAATTTTTTCAAGTTAGAAACCAAATTTATAAATATGCCATTATATAATTTATCGCCGGAATGTCTTCTGTAATCTATAAGTTATGTACTTATTGTTTTTATTTTATATTATTGTAATACCTGGATTGTTAATTTTATTACTTTAAGAGCGTCATCTTTTCCTTTAATAATGAGGGAAAGTTAGACTTCATGCAAACCGTCTGTCCAAATCTTCCGTATCGCCATAGCGCAAAACGGAAAGTCCGCGGCGTATTAAAGCATTGTCATGACCATTGCCTCTCCGCCCTGGAATTTTTAATAATGCTCGGCATTCTATTAACGCGCTACGACTGAGAAGATGTCAATACTGTACGCTGTTCGCTTCATGTCCAATTTATTTAGGTTTTAAACCTTTCAGGACTTCCAACATTATGGCTAAAGTGAATGCTTCTTACCGCTAATTTATCGTATGTTATGCATAGAAAAAAACGCGTCACGGGGCGCGCTACTAACTTGACTTAATTAATAACATATGCTTTCACACAAAACCTGGTTTTATGTTGTAGAGCACCTGTTTTAACACAGGTCAATTTACTTATTTATTGTATATAATTTATTTAAAATGTTAATATTCAATATTTTTTATTATGTAATAAATGTATTAATTTGTCTACAGTCTTTTTAAATTTAATGACGAGCTATAAATTTTTATTCTTATTTTTTAAATGAAAACTTCCTTAGGTGTGTCTGACAGTTCTTAAGAACCTATTTCTAATACATTAGCTAAATAAAATTTAGTGAATTGTTCAACACGTAATGTAGTTTTCTATTTACTGCATGCTTTTATTATTAAATACATAAATTAAATTCTAATAAAACCTCTATTAAGTGATTTAATATAGTTTTCACTATTTCAAGCCGTCACAATTACGTGCCTAGGCGTCACTTTTTTGTGCATAGTCGCCATTATCTCAAGCTTAGGGCCACTATCTCTTGTCTAATCATCATTATTTCAAACCTACCCTCGACCCCGTGCCTAGACAACTCTGATTCATGTCTATTCGTCAATATTTCAAACCTAACCACCATTATTTCGTTCTTATGTGCCACTATATCTTGTTTAATCATCACTGTTTCATATCTAGTCACAATCTTGTGCCTAAACAACAGAACTTTACACCTTTTTGCCACTATTTCGTACTTAGCCGTAATTAATTCGTGCTTATGGACCATTATCTCTTGTTTACTCCTCCGTATTTCATGCTTAGCCACAACCTCAAGTCTAAACAACATTACTTTACTCCTAGTCGTTACTATTTCTTGCGTAGCCATCATTGTATGTGCTTAGGGGTAACTATCTCTTATTTACTCATCACTATTGCATGTCTAGTCACAATCTCATGCTAAACAACATTACTTTGCTGCTAATCGTTACTATTTTATGCGTAGCCATCATTGTATGTGCTTAGGGGAGACTATCTCTTGTTTACTCATCACTGTTGCATGTCTAGTCACAATCTCATGTCTAAACAACATTACTTTGCTGCTAGTCGTTACTATTTTATGCGTAGCCATCATTGTATGTGCTTAGGGGAGACTATCTCTTGTTTACTCATCACTGTTGCATGTCTAGTATTTTCTAATTTTTGTCTTTGCTAAACTTTTTCTAACGATAATATTCTATTAAAACCGTTGCAATGCCTTGGTAAAGCTCTCTCAACAATCAGTTGTGAATAGATTATTTACAGCGTCCATCAACAATCTTCACAAGTAAATATTTTTAAAACAAGAGAAAATGTTTTTTTCATGGTTTTTATCAAACATTCCATAAGTTTGGTTAATTGAAAATCAGTATAAATGTAATTTATTCTTTGAAAAATAAGGGTTTTGATTTAGAACTATATATATATATATATATATATATATATATATATATATATATATATATATATATATATATATATAGAATATCAAATGTGTTTTCCTGTTAGAATATTTTTAAGATCAAATAATATACACAAATACAGGAATATTCAATTTATTGAATAATAAACTCAAAGCCTTTCGTTGGCTCACATTACCAACATCCTCAGGAGTTACAATACTAAGAATGTATTGTCGTATTCTTTGAGTTTATTATTCAATAAATTGAATAGTCCTGTATTTGTGTATATTATTTGATCTTAAAAAAAAAAAATATATTTATATATATATATATATATATATATATATATATATATATAATGTTTTTGCAAATCGTTGTAATAATAATAATAACCAACTTCCAAATATAGAAAATATGAAACTTATAAAAAAAATTAATAAAGAAATAAGAATGAATATATATTAAACATTCCAAATATATAAATACAGTAATAATAACAAATAGATAAATGAACAAACACAAATACATTCCAAGTTTGATGCTATATTCATTGTCTATAATGTTACGGGAATAAATTAAACTTGGCAATTTGTATAAATTTAGCAACAATTCTATTTCTAATTTAACATATGTCTAATTTTAAAAATACTTAACTAGGTGAATACGTAATTGCTTATTTGCTGACGCGTTTCAAAACATTCGTTCCTTTAACGAAGCTAATCCTCTACAGTTAGTTGAGTAGAGGGTTAGCTTCGTAAAAGGAACGAATGTTTAGAAACGCGTCAGGAAGTAAGCAATTACGTATTCACTTAGTTAAGTATTTTTAAAATTACTTCAATCAGTGAATTCAAGATGATTACACCAAGCAACTTCTTTAACGTTTGTGTTATTTCTTGCAATATTGTATTACTCATTCCTGATGATGTTGGTACTGTTTATCAGCGAAAAGCATTGACTACAAATTAATAAATAAATAAATTTAAAAATTTCACTATAAGGGGACAACAAAAATGTTTAGTCCCTTGGGATCCCATTTTCACTATTATAATAAAATAAGTAGATAAGCAATTTGAGAAGCTGCTTACTTAACTGAAACATTTTCATATGAACTGAGACATTAAAAATTAAAATTATTAATCAATTAAATTTAAATGTCATTTTAGGAGTAAGAAGTTAGATATTTTAGAGGCAATAAACAAATCAAATTAATTTTTGATGTATAATTATTCGAGAAATATATACACTTATATACTTATTCGGTTAAATATTCACTTATTTTAAAATAGTAAAATTGTATCCAGTGTAAATTTACGCAAGACTCCCTTCCCGAAGAAGGTCAGTGTGTATTACCAACGGTAATGTATTATAACATTTTACAACCTGGTTTCATTTAATAGTACGGTTTACTTTCACCTACTAGTTTTGCATGAATTTTAATCTTTTCTTTTAGGCCCAGCGATACTAATGTTCAAGGTCGAACAGTAGGAGAAATATTTCAGAAATGTTTAATCGCAGCGCAGTGAAAATTTGCTTCACCTATTAGAAGGCGTTTGGCGACCTTCGCGGTACCCTAGACAAACATTAACACCAATAACAACACATATTTCCACCATGTACACAATCTTACATATATTCAGACACATACACACGCCAGCGCGCGCGCACTCACACGCACATACTCACCCACACACACACACACACACGCACGCACGTACTCTCACACACACACACACACACTAGAAACAATACATACTCTGTTTCTCACTCACTCACATACACGCACACACCACACAAAATTCAACACACACACGTATATACGTGAACCATCTTTACAATATTAAGTACCTTTTCCAAAACATCTTCTATTAGGGTTTTTGTCTAATCAAAACAATTGCGCGTTGGGAGTGCTGAAAAGACCAGATCTTGGCAAAATCTGGTCCGTGATTCAACTGTCAATTTCCTCTAGCGAAGACGTAAGCGCGTTTGCTGGGATAACATCCGCTTCAGCTCTTGGGTCTCTCTTTATCAGGGAGTGTCTACAATCTTACGAGTTCTCGACTGATACCGATTCAGACTAAATAACGAGGAAACTATCATCTCCAGAGTACTGCTGGCTTGATATCATCGAAAGTAATCCTTGGCCATGCCCGTTCTCAGAGTCTCGCCCGTAGCGCTCGTTAAGATGGCCGGCATCAATTATTCTGGGATAAAGAACAAACCTACAACTGTAAACAGGCCACGCCCGGGTCACAGAAAGACGAGGTAGCACTTCACCAAACTACCACCTCTTTAATAGTAATCTCTTTATGATTATAATCTAAAACAGCTGATATCTTACATGATTTAAAAGGTATCACTGCTTTTAATATTTTTTTTTAATTATGACTTTAAAATTCCGATTTTGGAAGATGTAATTTTATTCTCCGTGTTATGAAACTAATAAAGCCTCAATCGTTAGCTTTAACAGCTTCGGTCCTTCGTTCATTACCAGTTATGTTAACGTTTGTGTTCGAAGAAAGGGTTTCCCAGTTGTATAATTTTCAATAGGCGACTTCAAAGCCAATATTTAATCCTTATACTAAATTATTTCTCTAATATCTTCATACAAACATACAAGGAGAAAAATATTAAACTCGAAGTATATATACGTGTTGCCGTTTCTTTTGAATTTTAAACCTTAATATCAGAATCAGTAAAGAAGACAATTCAAGTTGAAATAACGATTTTAACTTTCTCTATCTATTTGTTTCCCGCCCACTTAACCGCAACGTTAAAGTTTCCAATTAAAAACACATTGTTAACACTCAATGAAAAGAAAATTCTTTGAAACACCCGTGCGCCGTTCACTAATTAAGCGATAAAATCTACAAACCTTTTTTCGCCGTAGTGCCTCCGTGATTAACAATTCAAATATTTCGCCCAACACAAAAATCAGGTGTTTTCGTGAGGGCTATTAACCACACGCCAATAGAAACGACCCTGTATTTAGAGTTCGCCGCCCCTTTATTACGATCTTTATCTGTGCTACTACAAAGATGTACTGATAAGACCTAAGAGTGGCAATCAGTTAATGGTGCTGTTGTTGTAAAATGTATTTTAATTACACCTCACTTATTTTATATATATAATAAAACTAAAGAATGCGAATCTATCAAATTTTATAGCAACAGAATGAAAAACAAATAATATAAATAAAAATTTCTCAACGTCAATTTTTAATCATAGTCAACAAAGAAAATGTTTATGCTAGTTACTTTTCATTAGGCAGCTACAGTTAGTATGAATAAAGTAACATAGCCTATGAATTAAAACACCTGTACTACCACATAACCTATAACATAAAATCAGGTATTTTATGAAATCATATGTTGTCACTTATTTAAAACCAAATGGGACGAAATAACTATATTTCATACCTTATCCCTTTTGTAAAACATTTTTTCTCTGGTGTAAAACTAAAATTAACTCATTAAATTTAATTAATGAATTATTATTTTTAAAAAAACTGTAGTAACATCAAGTATCATCCCTTACAAATCTAAAGTTATATGGATTTGAGTGGGTAGGTAAAAAGTATTTTACGATTGAAGGAGAGAGTGAACTATTAGAAGGAACTGAAATTATTTAGACACTAATTTACTTTCTACTGAAAATCTTACGTAAGTCAAAATGTGATGATTAACCGCAAAAGCACAAACATGGGTATAATAAAATACACATATCGCGATTAAATCCACGTGATTCTATGTTTCAGAATTGCTTCCACAGGTATCACGCAGTGTATTTTAACCTTGGTGGCCGAGCGATTGTTTTAACTAATAAAAATTTTATAATTAATCAGTGTTCTGTGGTTGATAGCTAAACAAAACTTTGACAGAATGCGTGGAAAATATTTTAGAAATTTTCTAACAATTTATAAGACAATACTGTTAACAGATATTAAAACTTGAATAAAGGATAATTGATAAAGCGTTATACCTGCGTCAACCGACCAAAACTAAACCCTAAATATTTCTGGTTGACCTTCCTGGTTTATTCTAGCGGATAAAGTATGTTGAATATTAATTGGAGCTAAATAGGCTATTATATTTAATAAATGTATAGCAAGGACGTATAACTGTTACTTTTGTTACCAGCTTTAACGATTGCAAAATTGAACAATTGATAGTATGTATGTATATATATATATATATATATATATATATATATATATATATTTATATATATATATACATATATATATATATATTCCTGATGATGTTGGCACTGTTAGCCAACGAAAAGCTTTGAATTGTAAATTCAAATATAATTCTTGTATTTGTATTTTGACTTTTGTTCTTTATATATATATATATATATATATATATATATATATATATATATGTGTGTGTGTGTGTGTGTGTGTGTGTACGTATGTCGTATATATATATATATATATATATATATATATATATATATATGTGTGTGTGTGTGTGTGTGTGTGTGTGTGTGTATGTATGTATATATATATATATATATATATATATATATATATATATATAAGGAGAGTGTAAACTAATAGAGGAAATGAAATAAGACACCGTTATAATGTAATTACTAAACAAGAGATAGTGACCCCTACGAGATAATGATGGATAGACTCGAACTAGTTTTACTTTTTTCGGCGACCCTGGGACTAGATCACACTTCTGCTGAGAACAGACGAAGATCAGGCTGGACTGAGGCGATAACTAAAGGTATCAAACACACCTTTCGTTCAGATAACTGTACAGATTTTAACGCTATTATCAACTTTAGTCTTGTCTTCATGACAACTTGTTCATCTTCTAAACTCTTCATCCAAAAAAATGTCACTCTAATCTAAACACATATTTACTCCAAAAAAACTGTATTAAAATAAACATTTCAAAAAATTTGGAATAAAGGCTAACAAAACATTTCACCCTATTACCTAAAAGATATAAAAATTATACATTCCTGGTTACAGAATAAATAAGAATTAGGTATTAAAGGAAAAATAACTCTTGCAAATGTTTTTTTTTATAATTAATGTGTTTTTTTTTACAGGTAGGTGTATTCGAGAGGTGGCCTAGTACCGTAAGTCTTATAGGTTCAACGTTTTAAAATACTAAAGCTTTTTAAATCTAAACAGTTTTAAAATGCATAGGCTTGTAGTGGTCAACTTTTTTATAATTAGAAGGTTTGTGCAGGTTATAATTTTCTATCAAACCTTTAAAACATTATTTCAAAAGATTTAAAACAAGCTGTTAAGTATTTCAAGTTTCTTTTCCATGAGTCATCATAAGCAGCAGTTCTTTTCCATGACTCATCATAAGCAGCAGTTCTTTTCCATGACTCATCATAAGCAGCAGTTCTTTCCATGACTTATCATAAGCAGCAGTTCTTTTCGCTATTTTTATCTTAGTATATTGTTTACTATCACAAGTCACTCACACTAATAAACATTTATTTCATCCATAAGTACCAGGCGAGTAACGGCTTTGTATAATAAACAATTTTAATTTGAATATTTTGTATTCCTCTAGTATTATATGATTTTTCCTGATTATATATTAAGTTTATTTCTCAAATATAATATTAATAATATAGAGTTTTATCGTTTTAATAATTTAGTAATAGTATTTATTACTCTTTTGCTCTCTGAATATAACTCATTTAATTATTTCATTTGCTTTAAATAAAGTTAGGGATAATACAGTGCCAAATATAGCGTAAAGTTGAAGATGGAATCGGTGAAACTCGCTGTGTAATCGGAAATAGTTTCGGCACTGTAATAGTTTCAGATATACTGTAATGGTACAAAGGTCCTTAGACAATAATGTTGTATTTATAGTTTCAGATATACTGTAATGGTACAAAGGTCCTTAGACAATAATGTTGTATTTATAGTTTCAGATATACTGTAATGGTACAAAGGTCCTTAGACAATAATGTTGTATTTATAGTTTCAGATATACTGTAATGGTACAAAGGTCCTTAGACAATAATGTTGTATTTATAGTTTCAGATATACTGTAATGGTACAAAGGTCCTTAGGCAATAATTTTGTATTTATAGTTTCACATATACTGTAATGGTACAAAGGTCCTTAGACAATAATGTTGTATTTATAGTTTCAGATATACTGTAATGGTACAAAGGTCCTTAGACAATAATGTGGTATATATAGTTTCAGATATACTGTAATGGTACAAAGGTCCTTAGACAATAATGTTGTATTTATAGTTTCAGATATACTGTAATGGTACAAAGGTCCTTAGACAATAATGTTGTATTTTTTTAGTTTCAGATATACTGTAATGGTACAAAGGTCCTTAGACAATAATGTTGTATTTCTTAAAAGAAAACTTTCTATAGTCAGAGTACAGATTGATATTTTGGGAAAAGCTATTTATAAACGGTTCATAGGGTTGCACAAGCAACAGCCTGTGTTACAAACAGAATGCACTTGTTCAAAAGAATCTTAAGTGGCTATAAGAGTCCGCTATGGTTGTAGGCATACATTATGTACTTTCTGATATAGGGTATGTTTCATGAAGATTTTAATGAAAGCTGAAAAGAAAATCAAGAAAGATTTATAAACAACATTAGCCACAGAGACAATGTTGAAGGTCAACATTTAAGGCTCAACACATATAAGTAAATGCTACTATTGGCAAGTTTGTAAAATATTTACAAGTGTTTTAGTGAATACTAGTAGCTCACGTGAAAATGGAATCAACAAATATGAAAAATAAGGTCTTGAAATGACTAGTTAGTAAAGTTTATGTTTATTGAAGTACTCAAATTTGGTAATAAAGAAATGAGAAAGCGGTTCTCATAGAGTCAAATATATTTATTTAAATAACGCAAAGTTTCGGCAGCTAGTTTGTTGCCCTTATCAAGCCTGTTGTGCTATAAACAACAAAGTCCTTACACGTAACATACAAATGTGTAATGTGAGGAGGCAAAGCACCAAACCCCTACACTTCTCTAAGAACTTCCTTTGAGCTATAGCTCTACTAGCTTTCCTTTCTGCATTACTATAGCTCTTCATGAGTGAACACGCTTCTATCCAAAGTTAATCTTGATAAAGTCAAAGAAATCAGTATCAGCCTCAGGGTAAACAGATGTTATTGAACACTAAAGGTTAGTAAGGGCATCGTCCGACCCGGAGGCTAATAGTAATTTCTTTCATTTTATGAAGGTTAACTTTGGATTAGAATCGTGTACACTCATAAAGAGCTATAGTAATGCTGGAAGGAAAGCTAGTAGAGCTGTAGCTCAAGGGAACTTCTTAGGGAAGTGTTTTGCCTCCTCACATTACACATTTGTATGTTAGCCTAAATGTAAGGACATTTTTATATCACAGCAGGCTTGATAAGGGCAAAGAACTAGTTGCCGAGACGTTCCATTATAAAAATAAATATCTCTCACTCGTTTATTAATCGTATTATCATTTATTTGATAAGTGTAAAATTTTTGTATAAAACGAAGAACGACATATAGACACGACATTAATGGTCACAAATTGGGTATCTTGGTTGGAATGCGTTCCCACTTAGATTGACCACTTTGGATAACGAGCATGTACATTGTATATAGTACTTATCTTAATAAAAATTGAAGTATTATTGGATCTGTAGCAGAATATAATCTATATAATTCAATTAAAATTACAAACCAACCCAATTACACAAGCAATCTAATTACACAAGCAATCTAATTACACAAGCAATCTAATTAGATATGAATATGAACTTGAATAAACTTTACAAATTGATATCTAGGCACCCTTATATGTGGTTAAGTATAAGAGAAAATGCTTTTGTAATTATTGAAACCAAAACCACTGAATATGACGTCATAAAAACATGCATAAGATGTAATTAGATATATTTCGGGAAACTGTTTTATTAAAGTGATTAAATTAGAGGGGCGTAGAGGGATTAGTAAAATTGTTAATTTATTTGGTAATAAAAGAATTTAGTTAATAGAAAGGTTTATTAGACATTGAAAATTTACTGAATAAACTTTATATTTAACGAATTTAATTGAAATAGTTTTAAAGTGTCAGACCCACTCAAAAAAGTTTTCATTTAAAACACTGAAATAAAATATATAACTCGTTATAAATATTTTGAACTATTTGAAACTTTTCCAATATGAAATTATATATTTATTAACGGATACAATGTAGCCTACTTATAGTAACATTTCTACCTAATAATGTACTTTAAATAACAACACATTACAGCAATACCTTGTTTGTAAAACAGCTGTTTAATCACATAGTCTGTAATATAAAGTCAGCTGTCGTATTAAATCATATTTTATCACTAGAATTAAGCTAAGCATGTTGTATGCAGCATATACACAACTTAATATCTACGTATATAGGGAAATGTAGATGTACGTATATAGTATAGTTGTATCACAACTGTGTTGAAGCGTGACGATTTTAGCGTGACGCCAATCAGAAACGTTCCCGCGACAAAGAGCTATATACTCCAGAAGATTAGTGGTTTAATGCAGTCAGCTTCAATACTCTGTGGAATCGCAGTAACTCGGGATACTTAGTTACAAAACGTCTCTGTAAACTGTTGAAACTGTTCTATGACAATCCTGTCCCGAGGGATCACTGTATACCTGTATATACATCCTTCATCCTTTATAGCCTAGATTCTCAGCGGAGGAGGGCCTACTTAGGAAATTCTTTGATGATGGTTTAAAGAAGGGTGTCACTGTAGAATACAAAGCAAATTTTGGGGGGGTTGTAAAGTCAATTCAGGGGAGGCGCGTAACCAGTTGGAAAACAATAGGATAAATTGAATATATTTAATATTATAGGAACAAACTTGCGGTTGCTAATGACTAGGGTTGTGCTCTTACTAAAATACAACCTCAAATAGGCATGATAGTGTACAAAATGCAGGCTCAAGCATTTCACTAACAGATTTTTCTCTTGTCAGTTAAAATTTACCTTGCGAATTAAAACTTGAAATGTTTTATCATATTTCTTGTGAAAATATGTATATATAAATAAACTATTTTCAATACGTATAATATTTTTTGTTTTTCATATACCAAAAGCATTTATTTATAGTGTAAAGTGGAGGGACGTGGGAGAATACCACCTTAAGAGGAGGGGCGTGGAACCAAAATGTTTGTGAACCCCTGATCTAGGCTGTCACTTAAATAGATTCATATGTCCATAAATATCTTTACTGTCATACGCAACAACAGACTTATATGCCTATCCAGATTCTTATGATTATACAGATTCATATGCTCAATCAGATTCATATGACCATATGAACTCACCTAATATTTTATTATTAAGTGAATTTTAATACATATCATTTGTTAGTTTTATCATATAAGTAAATACTTGGTAATTCGCAGGTAACTGCAAACATAAGTGCAAAAATAATTACCTCAAATGTTATTTCAATGCAAATGATACGAGCCGTGTGTTTCCCCTCCAACGGCTACTCCCTACAAGTATTACAATTATCTTTCATACCAATCACGGTTAATATTACAAGTGTTAATTACTGATTATATTTATAATAATAAAAATTACCTAGTAAAATACTGGGACAATTTCCAGGCTATCGTAATCTGTATGCCTTTTGAATCTGTATTCATAAGTAAATATTTTTTCAACATTTTTTTTTCATAATAAAAAGTGTTTAAAAAACTATACAACTTTTTTTGTTTTTACCCTTCATTGATTACTTTTGTATAGATTCAAAAGCAATACAGGGACTTTTTAGTTTCCTAATAAAGCAATGTTTTTGCGTTGACGATCAGTCCTAAGCTACGATGCATGTCTCTACGATATCAGGATGTGGGTATCATATGGAAGCAAATTAATAAAAACATTTGAATTATCAACACCCCAAAAAATATTTGAAAATATCAAGAAACAGATTTAACCCTTTAGCTTTTGAATAAATTGTAATAACATACCTAATTCATCGCCTTTAAAATTAATTTTCAAAAACGAATAAAAATTTATTATTTTCTACGAATTTTAAACTGTCATTAGATCAATTCGCTAATGTACATAAAGAGTTAAAAGTAGCGACATTAAGTCAACACGTTACAGGCCTTGACAGCCATAAACGAAGCACAAAATTTCTATTTACAGTTTAATATTGTTTGTAGATGGTTTTTATTGCTTTTTCTGTCTGTTAAACAGTGATGTTTGTCACCGAGGAATTTAAAACCCTCGATAGGTGTAACTAAAGTATAATTTTTTTAAATTTAATTCCTTGTGTTAGTTCACCCTGTCCATATATTTATTTATTGTCGTTCAATTTTTTATTGTTAACAAAATACTTTTTAATCCACCCAAGTTCAAATAAATTTGTTTAAAATTGAAGTGGATGATGCGTGATTTTAATACAGTTTTTTATCAAATAATAATTAATTAATTCAATTTAAATAAATAATTTTGCTTTCTATTTTCCCACTTACTATTGTGATTCTGTCATGTGTATTATGTACATGTTTATAATAATTGTAATTATTTATTAAAAAGTAAGTTTTTTTTACCCAAGTAGCGTTTGTGGTTTGACGTAAGTGTTATGATTATATATGTCTAATGACGTTAGACTAATGACTATATATTTCTAATGAAGCTTTTGCTATCCACTTCCATAACCAACAAGATCTAGGATCCAAAATAATCTATTTTCTAGACATTACGAGGTTCAAGATTGAATAACAAATTAAAACCAGAAAGGAGAATAGGAGGGTCGATAGATAAAGGGGAAGGAGAAGACAAACTTTGAGAAACACTTTAGCTGTTTAGTATTATTAAAGTGCAACTATAAAACAGGTTCTATTGGTTGGTTGGTATTTCAACTTGGATCAGCAAAGTTTATGCTGTTTGTGGACTTAAATGCCATGAGTAAAGGTCGACAATTTTACCGTTACCTTTTATTTAACAAGAATATTGCACAATGATAAACATATTTTGGTGCAACTATTATCTTTCTTTCTGTATAGTTGTCATCCCCACAATATATAACCTAAATAAATAACCCTATTACCTAAACAAATAACTAAAAAAAAGGCATTTCCTACTTAAGGTAACAACGAACAAATTTATTTTAGTTACATCTTATTAAATAATTACAAAAATTATATACATATGACAAAATCACAATAAAAAGTAGAAAGATATAAAGCGAAATTAATTATTATTTAATTAAATTTAATTAATAAATTATATTTGAAAAATCTGTTCCACTAAAGGTTTAACAAAAAATCTATTTTTACTAGAGTTAATGATTAAAAAGTATTTGAACAAGTTGTATCAGTATATATATATCTGTATAATTATATATATATATATATATATATATATATATATATATATATTTATATATATATATTTAAGATCACATAATATACACAAATAGAGGAATATTCAATTTATTGAATAATACACTCAAAGCTTTTCGTTGGTTCACATTACCAACATCCTCAGGAGTTACAATACTAAGAATGGTAATGTGAACCAACGAAAAGCTTTGAGTGTATTATTCAGTAAATTGAATATTTCTGTATTTGTGTATATTATTTGATCCTAAAAATATTCTAACAGGAAAACACATTTGATATTCTCTCTCTCTCTCTCTCTCTCTCTCTCTCTATATATATATATATATATATATATATATATATATATATATATATATATATATATATGTGTGTGTGTGTGTGTGTATACATATATATATATATATATATATATATAGAGAGAGAGAGAGAGAGAGAGAGAGAGAGAGAGAGAGAGAGAGAAAGCGAGAGAACTAATAAAAGGAATTGAAAAACATTTACCATATACATAAGATATTTGAGCGACTAGACAGTCAGTATGTACATTGTAGTGACATTGTAAAATGTAAATAGGCTACCGATTTTAATTTCAAGTTAATGAAATAATTGACTAGAAAATTTTCAATTCAATTATTGTACATAAAGAAATCAAGAACACACTACAAACATGTAAACTTAATATGTATTAAAAGGTGCATGATTTCACAAATATTTTATTTTCACAGATTTTTCATCCTTGTAAATCCCTTTTTAATGTTGCACAACCTGTTACGCCCACGTAGACTAACCGACGAGTGAAGAAATTACTTAGGTATATGTTATTGCTTTTCCTCACACGAAGTGGATTCTACCTTTAATTGCATCAGTAGGTTTTGCTTACGTTACTAATTTTTGTTAACAAATAATATTATATTTATATATTTTATAGCTACAGTCTAATGCAGTATAAATATAAGTGCTACGTTTAAGAGGTTATGTTTTAGATACCTTGTTTTAATACTTTGGTTAAGCAACTTTATTTCTGTAAGTTTTAGGTAAATTGGAAAAATTAGTTCACTGTGACTGCTTTCTAAAATTACAAATTTTCTGGCTCAGTCCAAGTTTTCTTGTGCTTCTGAGGACTTTTACTAGACATATTTTTTTGACAATATAGATGGCCCTATACCCTACACCCTAGAGGATAACCTATAAGCAAAATTTTTTCCACTATATTTGCATAGTTTATACAAATATTTTTATATTTTTTAAGCTTTATATTTTAAATTATTCAGTCTTTCCTTTACGATTTTCGTAAATAGTATCAATACATACTTTTATAGGTGAGGTGTTATTAACAGTAAGTAGTTTGGATTTTCTTTCACGTTAATTGAAAATTTTCCTGGTACTTAGGTACCAATTGGATTTTGAAAAAGTTTTAAACAGTTGCAAAATTGTAGAAGTGGTGAAAGAAAGAAAACTTGGAATCAAAAAGAAAAGTGTAGAATGGATGGCTTATGGTGTTTTCGTTAAATAACACCTAACTATCATTGTATATCACTGTAAAACCTTTGTACTTGAACTGTAGTCACTACTCGCACGGAGAACGTACGCAAGAACGGTGGGTAGCTACGATTTGAGTTATCTAGTATGACTTCCCGACAAAATTACTAAAAGCAAACATAATTTATTGACGAGACAAATCACCGGGACGAGTTATGTCCGCAGACTTCAAACAGTGGCTTCCACCATTACAAAATGGAGCTTCCCTCAAGGCACTCTCCTGCGATTTATAACTCGGATTAACCCGTGACAAATGGTGTTTTAAAGAACGCCATTCCTTTCTTCTTTCTTGGCATAATTTCTCGTCACGCCATGCCAGCTTGATAACTATGACCTAATATTCTGTCTCTGGAGACATTTATCGACAGTGAATTTATATTAATATTCAAGTGATGGGAATTTAAAGTTTTCAATATTATTAATTGGCAAATGTTTTTCTCTATATATTCCCTCTATCGCTCTCTCTCTCTCTTTCTCTTTAATTTCTCTCGTTATCTGTCTGACTGTCTCTCTCTCTCTCTCTCGCTATATATATATATACCTCCCTCTATTTTTCTCTCTCTCTCACTCAATGTATAAGTATGTCTTCCCCCCCTCTCTCTCTCTCTCTCTCTCTATATATATATATATATATATATATATATATATATATATATATATATATATATATATATATGTATATATAATTTTCATTCCTGATTATGTTGGTACTGTTTACCAACGAAAAGCTTTGGATATAAATTAATAAATATTCTTGTATTTGAATAACCTGTGTTGTTTTAAATTATTAAAAAAGGAAACGTATTTTATATATATATATATCAGTAGCGTATATATAATTGTTCCTAATCAGCGGACTATGGAACAACAATAACTTTATTAGTAAATTTTAAATGGGGAACGAAAACCTCCATTTTTACCGTTTTCTATTATTTGTCGTAGCGCCATACGAATCTTCTCAAAATGCTTATTTAAATAAAACACTGTTTTATTATTACGTACTTTATCGTAAAAAGTTCCTGATTATAAAACTTTTCTTTGCGTGCCAATTTAAAACTGGACGTTATATTTTTCGGATTCATATTTTATCAAAATCGATTTTGCTCTGAAAACATTTACGCAAAGTTCTAATTTACTTTATTCGTCTTAAAGGTATAAATGTTTTTGAAACTTCACAAACAGAAAGCTGGAAATTAATCAAGTTAACTGTATGGAGACATTTTTTTTTAAATTTAAACTCCAGGAGTATATGATGTCCTGTGGTCGAGTAGTGCCCACTACCAATTGTATAAATTCTTGTAATCACTCTATATAAATATTTCAAGTTAGAAACCAAATTTATAAGTATGCCATTATATAATTTATCGCCGGAATGTCTTCTGTAATCTATAAGTTATGTACTTATTGTTTTTATTTTATATTATTGTAATACCTGGATTGTTAATTTTATTACTTTAAGAGCGTCATCTTTTCCTTTAATAATGAGGGAAAGTTAGACTTTATGCAAACCGTCTGTCCAAATCTTCCGTATCGCCATAGCGCAAAACGGAAAGTCCGCGGCGTATTAAAGCATTGTCATGACCATTGCCTCTCCGCCCTGGAATTTTTAATAATGCTCGGCATTCTATTAACGCGCTACGACTGAGAAGATGTCAATACTGTACGCTGTTCGCTTCATGTCCAATTTATTTAGGTTTTAAACCTTTCAGGACTTCCAACATTATGGCTAAAGTGAATGCTTCTTACCGCTAATTTATCGTATGTTATGCATAGAAAAAAACTCGTCACGGGGCGCGCTACTAACTTGACTTAATTAATAACATATGATTTCACACAACACCTGGTTTTATGTTGTAGAGCACCTGTTTTAACACAGGTCAATTTACTTATTTATTGTATATAATTTATTTAAAATGTTAATATTCAATATTTTTTATTATGTAATAAATGTAATAATTTGTCTACAGTCTTTTTAAATTTAATGACGAGCTATAAATTTTTATTCTCATTTTTTAAATGAAAACTTCCTTAGGTGTGTCTGACAGTTCTTAAGAACCTATTTCTAATACATTAGCTAAATAAAATTTAGTAAATTGTTCAACACGTAATGTAGTTTTCTATTTACTGCATGCTTTTATTATTAAATACATAAATTAAATTGTAATAAAACCTCTATTAAGTGATTTAATATAGTTTTCACTATTTCAAGCCGTCACAATTACGTGCCTAGGCGTCCCGTTTTTGTGCATAGTCGCCATTATCTCGAGCTTAGGGCCACTATCTCTTGTCTAAACATCATTATTTCAAACCTACCCTCGACCCCGTGCCTAGACAACTCTGATTCATGTCTATTCGTCAATATTTCAAACCTAACCACCATTATTTCGTTCTTATGTGCCATTATATCTTGTTTAATCATCACTGTTTCATATCTAGTCACAATCTTGTGCCTAAACAACAGAACTTTACACCTTTTTGCCACTATTTCGTAATTAATTCGTGCTTAGGGACCATTATCTCTTGTTTACTCCTCCGTATTTCATGCTTAGCCACAACCTCATGTCTAATCAACATTACTTTACTCCAAGTCGTCACTATTTCTTGCGTAGCCATCATTGTGTGTGCTTAGGGGAGACTATCTCTTGTTTACTCATCACTGTTGCATGTCTAGTCACAATCTCATGTCTAAACAACATTACTTTGCTCCTAGTCGTTACTATTTCATGTATAGCCATCATTGTATGTGCTTAGGGGAGACTATCTCTTGTTTACTCATCACTAATGCATGTCTAGTCACAATCTCGTGTCTAAACAACATTACTTTGCTCCTAGTCGTTACTATTTCATGCGTAGCCATCATTGTATGTGCTTAGGGGAAACTATCTCTTGTTTACTCATCACTATTGCATGTCTAGTCACAATCTCGTTTCTAAACAACATTACTTTGCTGCTAGTCGTTACTATTTCATGCGTAGCCATCATTGTATGTGCTTAGGGGAAACTATCTCTTGTTTACTCAACCGTATTTCATGCTTAGCCACAACCTCATGTCTAAACAACATTACTTTACTCCTAGTCGTTACTATTTCTTGCGTAGCCATCATTGTATGTGCTTAGGGGTAACTATCTCTTATTTACTCATCACTATTGCATGTCTAGTCACAATCTCATGTCTAAACAACATTACTTTGCTGCTAATCGTTACTATTTTATGCGTAGCCATCATTGTATGTGCTTAGGGGAGACTATCTCTTGTTTACTCATCACTATTGCATGTCTAGTCACAATCTCATGTCTAAACAACATTACTTTGCTGCTAGTCGTTACTATTTTATGCGTAGCCATCATTGTATGTGCTTAGGGGAGACTATCTCTTGTTTACTCATCACTGTTGCATGCCTAGTATTTTCTAATTTTTGTCTTTGCTAAACTTTTTCTAACGATAATATTCTATTAAAACCGTTGCAATGCCTTGGTAAAGCTCTCTCAACAATCAGTTGTGAATAGATTATTTACAGCGTCCATCAACAATCTTCACAAGTAAATATTTTTAAAACAAGAGAAAATTTTTTTTTCATGGTTTTTATCAAACATTCCATAAGTTTGGTTAATTGAAAATCAGTATAAATGTAATTTATTCTTTGAAAAATAAGGGTTTTGATTTAGAACTATATATATATATATATATATATATATATATATATATATATATATATATATATATAGAATATCAAATGTGTTTTCCTGTTAGAATATTTTTAAGATCAAATAATATACACAAATACAGGAATATTCAATTTATTGAATAATAAACTCAAAGCCTTTCGTTGGCTCACATTACCAACATCCTCAGGAGTTACAATACTAAGAATGTATTGTAGTATTGTTAGTATTGTAACTCCTGAGGATGTTGGTAATGTGAGCCAACGAAAGGCTTTGAGTTTATTATTCAATAAATTGAATATTCCTGTATTTGTGTATATTATTTGATCTTAAAAAAAAAAAATATATATATATATATATATATATATAATGTTTTTGCAAATCGTTGTAATAATAATAATAACCAACTTCCAAATATAGAAAATATGAAACTTATAAAAAAAATTAATAAAGAAATAAGAATGAATATATATTAAACATTCCAAATATATAAATACAGTAATAATAACAAATAGATAAATGAACAAACACAAATACATTCCAAGTTTGATGCTATATTCATTGTCTATAATGTTACGGGAACAAATTAAACTTGGCAATTTGTATAAATTTAGCAACAATTCTATTTCTAATTTAACATATGTCTAATTTTAAAAATACTTAACTAGGTGAATACGTAATTGCTTATTTGCTGACGCGTTTCAAAACATTCGTTCCTTTAACGAAGCTAACCCTCTACAGTTAGTTGAGTAGAGGGTTAGCTTCGTAAAAGGAACGAATGTTTAGAAACGCGTCAGGAAGTAAGCAATTACGTATTCACTTAGTTAAGTATTTTTAAAATTACTTCAATCAGTGAATTCAAGATGATTACACCAAGCAACTTCTTTAACGTTTGTGTTATTTCTTGCAATATTGTATTACTCATTCCTGATAATGTTGGTACTGTTTATCAGCGAAAAGCATTGACTACAAATTAATAAATAAATAAATTTAAAAATTTCACTATAAGGGGACAACAAAAATGTTTAGTCCCTTGGGATCCCATTTTCACTATTATAATAAAATAAGTAGATAAGCAATTTGAGAAGCTGCTTACTTAACTGAAACATTTTCATATGAACTGAGACATTAAAAATTAAAATTATTAATCAATTAAATTTAAATGTCATTTTAGGAGTAAGAAGTTAGATATTTTAGAGGCAATAAACAAATCAAATTAATTTTTGATGTATAATTATTCGAGAAATATATACACTTATATACTTATTCGGTTAAATATTCACTTATTTTAAAATAGTAAGATTGTATCCAGTGTAAATTTACGCAAGACTCCCTTCCCGAAGAAGGTCAGTGTGTATTACCAACGGTAATGTATTATAACATTTTACAACCTGGTTTCATTTAATAGTGCGGTTTACTTTCACCTACTAGTTTTGCATGAATTTTAATCTTTTCTTTTAGGCCCAGCGATACTAATGTTCAAGGTCGAACAGTAGGAGAAATATTTCAGAAATGTTTAATCGCAGCGCAGTGCAAATTTGCTTCACCTATTAGAAGGCGTTTGGCGACCTTCGCGGTACCCTAGACAAACATTAACACCAATAACAACACATATTTCCACCATGTACACAATCTTACATATATTCAGACACATACACACGCCAGCGCGCGCGCACTCACACGCACATACTCACACACACACACACACACACACACACACACACACACACACACGCACGCACGTACTCTCACACACACACACACACACACACACACACACACACACACACACACACTAGAAACAATACATACTCTGTTTCTCACTCACTCACATACACGCACACACCACACAAAATTCAACACACACACGTATATACGTGAACCATCTTTACAATATTAAGTACCTTTTCCAAAACATCTTCTATTAGGGTTTTTGTCTAATCAAAACAATTGCGCGTTGGGAGTGCTGAAAAGACCAGATCTTGGCAAAATCTGGTCCGTGATTCAACTGTCAATTTCCTCTAGCGAAGACGTAAGCGCGTTTGCTGGGATAACATCCGCTTCAGCTCTTGGGTCTCTCTTTATCAGGGAGTGTCTACAATCTTACGAGTTCTCGACTGATACCGATTCAGACTAAATAACGAGGAAACTATCATCTCCAGAGTACTGCTGGCTTGATATCATCGAAAGTAATCCTTGGCCATGCCCGTTCTCAGAGTCTCGCCCGTAGCGCTCGTTAAGATGGCCGGCATCAATTATTCTGGGATAAAGAACAAACCTCCAACTGTAAACAGGCCTCGCCCGGGTCACAGAAAGACGAGGTAGCACTTCACCAAACTACCACCTCTTTAATAGTAATCTCTTTATGATTATAATCTAAAACAGCTGATATCTTACATGATTTAAAAGGTATCACTGCTTTTAATATTTTTTTTTAATTATGACTTTAAAATTCCGATTTTGGAAGATGTATTTTTATTCTCCGTGTTATGAAACTAATAAAGCCTCAATCGTTAGCTTCAACAGCTTCGGTCCTTCGTTCATTACCAGTTATGTTAACGTTTGTGTTCGAAGAAAGGGTTTCCCAGTTGTATAATTTTCAATAGGCGACTTCAAAGCCAATATTTAATCCTTATACTAAATTATTTCTCTAATATCTTCATACAAACATACAAGGAGAAAAATATTAAACTCGAAGTATATATACGTGTTGCCGTTTCTTTTGAATTTTAAACCTTAATATCAGAATCAGTAAAGAAGACAATTCAAGTTGAAATAACGATTTTAACTTTCTCTATCTATTTGTTTCCCGCCCACTTAACCGCAACGTTAAAGTTTCCAATTAAAAACACATTGTTAACACTCAAAGAAAAGAAAATTCTTTGAAACACCCGTGCGCCGTTCACTAATTAAGCGATAAAATCTACAAACCTTTTTTCGCCGTAGTGCCTCCGTGATTAACAATTCAAATATTTCGCCCAACACAAAAATCAGGTGTTTTCGTGAGGGCTATTAACCACACGCCAATAGAAACGACCCTGTATTTAGAGTTCGCCGCCCCTTTATTACGATCTTTATCTGTGCTACTACAAAGATGTACTAATAAGTCCTAAGAGTGGCAATCAGTTAATGGTGCTGTTGTTGTAAAATGTATTTTAATTACACCTCACTTATTTTATATATATAATAAAACTAAAGAATGCGAATCTATCAAATTTTATAGCAACAGAATGAAAAACAAATAATATAAATAAAAATTTCTCAACGTCAATTTTTAATCATAGTCAACAAAGAAAATTTTTATGCTAGTTACTTTTCATTAGGCAGCTACAGTTAGTATGAATAAAGTAACATAGCCTATGAATTAAAACACCTGTACTACCACATAACCTATAACATAAAATCAGGTATTTTATGAAATCATATGTTGTCACTTATTTAAAACCAAATGGGACGAAATAACTATATTTCATACCTTATCCCTTTTGTAAAACATTTTTTCTCTGGTGTAAAACTAAAATTAACTCATTAAATTTAATTAATGAATTATTATTTTTAAAAAAACTGTAGTAACATCAAGTATCATCCCTTACAAATCTAAAGTTATATGGATTTGAGTGGGTAGGTAAAAAGTATTTTACGATTGAAGGAGAGAGTGAACTATTAGAAGGAACTGAAATTATTTAGACACTAATTTACTTTCTACTGAAAATCTTACGTAAGTCAAAATGTGATGATTAACCGCAAAAGCACAAACATGGGTATAATAAAATACACATATCGCGATTAAATCCACGTGATTCTATGTTTCAGAATTGCTTCCACAGGTATCACGCAGTGTATTTTATCCTTGGTGGCCGAGCGATTGTTTTAACTAATAAAAATTTTATAATTAATCAGTGTTCTGTGGTTGATAGCTAAACAAAACTTTGACAGAATGCGTGGAAAATATTTTAGAAATTTTCTAACAATTTATAAGACAATACTGTTAACAGATATTAAAACTTGAATAAAGGATAATTGATAAAGCGTTATACCTGCGTCAACCGACCAAAACTAAACCCTAAATATTTCTGGTTGACCTTCCTGGTTTATTCTAGCAGATAAAGTATGTTGAATATTAATTGGAGCTAAATAGGCTATTATATTTAATAAATGTATAGCAAGGACGTATAACTGTTACTTTTGTTACCAGCTTTAACGATTGCAAAATTGAACAATTGATAGTATGTATGTATATATATATATATATATATATATATATATATATATATATATATATATAAATATATATATATATACATATATATATATATATATATATATATATATATATATATATATATATACATATATATATATATATATATATATATATATATATATATATATATATATTTATATTCCTGATGATGTTGGCACTGTTAGCCAACGAAAAGCTTTGAATTGTAAATTCAAATATAATTCTTGTATTTGTATTTTGACTTTTGTTCTTTATATATATATATATATATATATATATATATATATATATATATATATATATATGTGTGTGTGTGTGTGTGTGTGTGTGTGTATGTATGTCGTATATATATATATATATATATATATATATGTGTGTGTGTGTGTGTGTGTGTGTATGTATGTATATATATATATATATATATATATATATATATATATATATATAAGGAGAGTGTAAACTAATAGAGGGAATGAAATAAGACACCATTATAATGTAATTACTAAACAAGAGATAGTGACCCCTACGAGATAATGATGGATAGACTCGAAATAGTTTTACTTTTTTCGGCGACCCTGGGACTAGATCACACTTCTGCTGAGAACAGACGAAGATCAGGCTGGACTGAGGCGATAACTAAAGGTATCAAACACACCTTTCGTTCAGATAACTGTACAGATTTTAACGCTATTATCAACTTTAGTCTTGTCTTCATGACAACTTGTTCATCTTCTAAACTCTTCATCCAAAAAAATGTCACTCTAATCTAAACACATATTTACTCCAAAAAAACTGTATTAAAATAAACATTTCAAAAAATTTGGAATAAAGGCTAACAAAACATTTCACCCTATTACCTAAAAGATATAAAAATTAGATAGTTTTGTTTTAATAAGGTGTTGTTACAAAAATTTGAAACAGAAAAGTAAAAACTTAAACCATCAAATGATCCCCAATAACTAAAATTAAAGAACATTTCATTGGACCCACAATTACTTATTTTAACCCACCATAAATATCAATATCCATGTACCTTATGCCCATCTTCATTTTTAGCGTTTCTTTGTTTGTTTGACTAATATAGGAAGAATACTGAAACTTTTATTTGCCAAGACATAAAGCGTAAAGCGTGCCTCAGAAACACGGCCGACATTCAACGGCCCTAAACCTCGGCCTGGCAATTAGGCAACATGCAATAGCCGTGTTTGCGATACCCAGATTAGTTTACACAGCATCGTGTACGTGTGTTTACAACGCGGCCAATTGGACAACAATATTACTGTTGTGTACAAAGTTTATTAGTTGTTAACGGAGGAAAAATGGAGAAACGACCCACGCCCGAGTGGAATCGCGTTTTGTTTGACCCAGTCTAAATAGAAAGAAATATTTCTGTAGGCAGCCTACGCTATAATTGTGATAATATAGCAAAACTCGTATAGCATAATTAGGGTTGCTATGATGTGATAGGTGGTTACCACATGATTAGGGTATGATAGATGGTCACTATATCTTTAAGACGTGCTATGATGTGATAGGTGGTCACTATATATTTATTGCATGCTAAAATGTGATAAGCGGTCACCACATCTTTAGGGCATGCTCTAATGTGATATGCTGTCACTACATATATATTGCATGCTATAATGTGATAGGCGGTTACCACATAGTTAGGGAATTTTATGATGTAATGGGTTGCTATTATATCATTACGGAATGTCATGATGGAATAGGTGGCTGCCACATCTAATGGTATGCTGTGATATTATATATATCATTGGAGCATACAATATCTATATGGGCCTACTTCAAAAGGAGAGACGTCATTAGTTTTGTCTTTATAGTAGAGGAATTTATCACGTTCCGCTCGCGATAATATCAATGAAAATATAAAATCTTTTAATTTGAGTAGTTATCTAAAGTAAGGTTTCATTTGTGGTAAAAATAACTTTAATTCAATAAAGTCAGAAGCATTAACAAACAAAACTATGAAAACTATTTTATAAAGAAAAATGCAGTAGTAGAGCAGGCTATCTTTAGCAAATAAGGACAAGAGAAGGCCGGGGGGAAAGCGGAACAGACGTCATAGTATAAAAAACTTTCAGATGACAGAAACTGTATCTAAACATAAAAATGTATTTTAAAATATCAAAGAATATTGCATTAACAACTAACAATGTCAGGTAAAAAGTGAAATTATCTCTTTAATAAGATTTCACGTAATCACCTTTTGCAATAAATTCAGGTTTGCGTTTTCCTACCATCAAACTTGGCTATTCTAAAATATAAGCAAAAGTAAAGAGTATGCAAATAAACAGGCGGCCTAATATGGTTATTATACCCGAGGGTATTTAAGTACAAGAACAAACACGGCGTCTTCGTTTAAAGTTACCGCAATGTTACGCCAACCTTATTATTTTTTGTATGCATATGAAAGCCCTCCGGAGACTTTAACGTTCTTCTTTTTGTGGAATGAAAATTAGGCAATACTTGATTAAAAGCAAGGTAAAAATAATAAATTGGCCTTTCTCCTTAATTTCCAAACAACATTACATTTTCGTAAAACTTTAACTAAAGGGTTCTTGCGTTTAGCCGGGGGCTGTACGCTTTGTTAAGGGTAAACCGCGGGGTTCTGATTGGGGGCAAGTGAGCAAGTAGTTTGGTTCATTATAATTAAGGGAACTGTGTAGAGTTAGCTAATATGTATTGTCATGTCTCTGAAGATGATTACTTTGTAACCGAAATGTACATAACACTATAAAAAAATGTTTGTGGTTACAGATTTTTTGCCTGTGTTATTTATTATTAATAAATCACAAAATTGTTCCAAGTAATAGTGATTTTTATTCTTGTTTGAGTTTAACAGAGATTGATTGATAGTTTTTATTAATTTGGTTCCTATACATATATTCTCCATGTCGGATTTTTTTATATATGTAATTGTAATTAATTTCTTTACATTAAAAACTATCTTCCATAAGACATTTAAAAAAACATTTGGTTAATGGCATATCAAAATTACTTTTATTCTGTAATTGGAGTTCTCAACGTGAAATTAGGGTGTATTTAATCAATTCTTTCTTTAGTTTACACTTTTCTTACATATATTTATATATCTTGTACAAATTTTCAGTCGTTAATTTTTTAAATTTATTATAATTTTTTTAATTGTAGTGGCTTACACTAGATTTTATTAGTCTACAGTTTCTTCAAATACTAATTCATTAATTTAATTTAAAATTAATTAATTTTGGTTTTATGTCGGAAAAAACTTCTCACAAAAGGGGCAGGGTATGCAATATAGCTTTCGTCCTATTTGTTTTAAAATAATTGTTAACATATGATTTAATAAAACAGCTGATTTTATGTTTTAGGTTATCTGGTAGAACAGCTGTTTTAGCGCATAGGTTATGTTACTTGATTTGTATTTCTTGTAATTATTTAACAAACATTAGCTAAAATAATGCTTGTAGACACAAGTAGGATCCGACTTTAAACAATTTTTGTTTACATTAGACTACTTGTAAGAGATATTTTAAAGATTTTTTTAACCATATCGAATTAGTAATAACACAACTGTGGCGAAATGTGTAATAATAAATGAAACCTTATTACCACAAATGAGTTTTTCTTTTATTTAAAACCTTATGTACATTTCAATTGCATAGCAATCATCTTCAGAGGTAATATACAATAAAAATACCTATTTATTATTTTTTTAGTGTAAATTATCTGTGAAGATGATTGTTATGCAATTGAAATGTACATAAGGTTTTAAATAGAAGAAAAACTCATTTGTGGTAATGAGGTTTCATCTATTATTAATTCATATCGAAGTAGGCTACATATTCTACAAATGAAAAATAAATAGGCTTATAAGACAATATCGGACAAGAAATCATATTTGTTAAATTTCTTGTATGAGGATAAAGAGGGCTGATAGGTTAAATGTACAACTGTAAAAAAAATGATTGGGTGCAACACCAGGCTCGGATGGGAAAAGATAGTAGTTTGATTTTAATTAGCCTTTGAATTTAAAGCAATAAATTGGATGCCAATGAGACAGGATATTGTATCTCGAGGAACAAGCCAGCCTGATCGATATGGGTGTGGTAGGTCGAATGGCAATAATAGAAGGGCCCATAAATATATCTAGCAAATGTCATAGAATCTGATCCACATAAAAAACTAATGAAGTGGCATCCAGCCGACGAAAGGGTATAATTCATTTGAAGAATGTAGATACAGTAATAGGAACTTTTTATTACATTTGAAAAACTTAGTGACTAAAACTTTTATTTAACGAATTTAATTCATATATATATATATATATATAACACAATATCATGTAATTGTATCTACATTTATTTAATCGCTAATGAAAAATATTGAACAGTCACATTTTAGCTTAATAACATACAATAAATAAAAAAATATAAAATCAGCTGCTAAATGAAATCATATGTTATCCCTTATTTTAAGCTAAAGTAAGTTGTATACGGCACAGATGTGTTTTGAGCGTGGCACCGAATCGAAGGGTTTTCTCGTATATTCCATTCCAACGCGTCAAACAAAGTTTACACTTTGAAAGGTTACTGTTGATAATAGAACAATCATTAATTTTTTAAACATAGGAATGCAAAACGAATAGGTTCAAAAT
>JBAIZL010000004.1:163844731-163847231 GCA_036971475.1 Prosapia bicincta
ATACTTCTGGAATGTCGGCTCGTATGTATAACAAGTAAGATTTTGTTTAAGTACATTAAAGTGTAAGTGATAAGAGAATACAAGAAAACAGTGTTGCAAAGTTTTATCTATAATAAAAATATGTATTCTTGTGTATTATTAAAAAAATAAGAAAAATTACAAACACAAGAATATTTTATTTAATTTTAATTTATTTCAATATTTCAATTAGGTAAATATTTTAATTACTATTTGACGAAATATAAATCCATTTAAGGAAATTATTCATCCATTGACAACTGTGTTGTTTGTAAACAATTTATTCCAATTTGTCATTTGAGTCATTCAGTACTTTTAATCATTGCAAACGCAGAACCTATTCATCCAATAGGTGGTTAATTAGTCAATAATAAGGGAGGTCTCGTAACCGATTTTAATTAAAACACTTCGTGCTAGAAGTTCCAGCGTAAACAATTGCATTAGCATATTAGTTTCAAAAACTGTTTTACTCTGGAGAGTGTAACAAGCGCCGCCGATGTGACTGTAAACGAACCAGTACTCTAATATTTTGAGTATTGTTTTGTTCTAGGGACTATTGATACGTGACTGTAAACGAAGTAGTACACTAATATCTGAGAAATGTTTTGTACTGGAGACTGCAACGAGGGCTAGACACTTGACTGTAAACGAAATAGTACACTAATATTGAAGAATGGTTTTGTACTGGAGCATGTAACGAGGGCCAGATATGTGACTGTAAAAGAAGTAGTACACTAATATCTGAGAAATGTTTTGTACTGGAGAATGTAACGAGGGCCATGTGACTTTAAACGAAGCCGTAGACAAATGTAGAGAAGTGTGTTTCTCTGAAGACTGTAGAAATGTGAATGTAAACTACGTACGTGAATGTAAACTACGTACGTGAGTGTAAACTAGAAATGTGAATGTAAATTAATATATGATCATCTTTATTTCCTACTAGTAGTATGTAGTTTAATGTTTACAAAATTTTAATACTTGTATGAATATATATTATTGGTTAACATACGTTGAAAATTACCTGGAGAAAACAAAAAAGTGTGATTTTGCTAGTTAGAATTATCAGAAGGTGATTTAATTACCTTTATTAATAAAAATAATAAACTCCAATTCGAAACAATAATTTAAATTTTTATTGTGTTTCACTATAAATAGCATTGTCAGTAAAAATACCAATACATCATCTGAGCTATTACAGTTTATACTTACTGATGACGATGAACAAAAGCCATTATCACTATAGGTAAACAATTACCGATTTTGAGTTAGTCTTGTTGATATTTAATTTCTATCTATGCTCACAAACGAAATTTAAAAGCGTTGTTAGAAGATAAATTACTTAATGCCTTTAGAAGTGTACAAAAGAAATTTGAAAATTAAATTCAACTGAGCGGCTCTACGATGAAGAAAGCATAAAAAAAGGCAATCAGTTACAAGCTTGGGAAACATTGTTGATTCTTAATGTATGGACAGTTTTTGTGGGCAGTTATGTTTTACTTGGACCTTTTTAACATTTTATTTCATTTTGTAACTTGTTGCCAGTGTTATTGTGATTTGTTATTGTTATTTTGTTATTATTTTTTTTATCTGTGAATGAATGTTATTCGATTGCATTGTATTACAGATACACCTTTAGCTCCAGAAGACAATTTCCAGAAACTATATGTAATAATGACTTATAAATAATTACAAGTGTTTTATATTTCGTCCGAATAAAATAAAAAATTATAACTATATACTTGAATTATAAAAAAAAATATTTGAACGTCTATTTCAGTTTAAAGATTAGTTTTAACTGATCATTTTATCAAAGTTATAAGCAATATTTTAATATAATAATTTATAGATTTTTATTGTCCTAATTTATGAACTTATTGTTCTAAATGTTGGCCATCCCATTCTACTTTGGAGTTCAAATTGAATTATATTATAAAATAAAACATTTAATAATTATACTTGAAGACATTTTCCTCTCTATATGGTTTCTTCTAGTCCACCACGACATTTGAAATCCTAAAACGTAGATTCCTAATTTTCCCAACACTCTTGTTTTGGGAAACGAGGTATTGACGGATTGCACTTATTAACGATGGTAATTACGGTCCGTCAGGATTACAGACGGCCCGACATATAAAACATTAATCTCGACAAATTAGAAGCACTGTCTATATTTATTTTACGGACAGGGAAATAAAAAACAAAGGATCCATATAACTAGCAATAAACCATAAGGTTAATGAATACGACAAGGTAAGCCTATTTATTTATTTAAAATTTAATATTTTATCAACTTATTTTTTCAAGAAACCCGCTCAAATGTTATGTTCTTTTGGGCGCTTGAAGAGAAGAATTGACCCTGGAATATCTTTGTCTTTGTGTCATTCTAAAACCGTTACCCTCTAACACATCTGTAAGGAATTTTTATATTGCTATATAGAACGAGTTTAGCTTAAATTAAAAGATAACACGCAAAGGATGGCAT
>JBAIZL010000004.1:163849731-163874731 GCA_036971475.1 Prosapia bicincta
TATTTATTTATGTCCTTCTATTAGGTCACACTCCTAATATACATATATATATATATATATATATATATATATATATATATATATATATATATATATATATATATACAGTAAACTCCCGATTATCCGTGGAATAGGGTGGCCCGGCAAAGCCGGATAACGAATTCCCCGGATAATCCACTATGAACAAAGAATACGCAAAACGATCGATAATCGATTATTATACCATAAGTTACACAAATAATAACCCCGGTTAATGCAATTCACAAATAATCTTTAGAGGACAAAATAGATAAAGAAAATAATTTAAAATGTCCATGTATTTGACGGATTAGAACATGTACATTTATATGTCTAACTATTTACAATACGTACATAAGTATAAGTCAAAAGTAAGTATGTATTTACATATGTAATTTCCTTTACACATAATACAAAAAAATCTGTCACTTTCGTTTGTTATTTTGTGAGCATTTATTTAGCTTTAATGTGCCATCTAAGTTTCTTGAGGACCATTTTGTCGCACAGTGTCTACTTGTGTCACGTGTGTCACAAAGCCATAAAAATCAAAAATGTATATGACAGACATGGATAATGCATATGTCACGTCCTAGACTATTTATAGCAGATATTAGCTGACATTTGTTTACAATCTTATGATACACATTAGGTTTTCGGGCGTCCAAATATTTTGTCATTGTCTCTTATATACAGTAGTCTTCTCGCCCATTTTATTTCGCTGGCCCGCGTTGGGATGCTTCCCTTTCAATGTAAAAATTAGTACGTACATATTTACATATCTATTCCCTTTATCTTAACTTCTATTACGCCTTATATGTATTTACGTCGTAATTCACCGTTTGGAAATTTAAACACATGAAAGTGATTGTAATAAAAATTGGATATTCGTAAAACAATGGCAGACCCCGGATAATCCGCAAACCGGTTAATCCGTCGACGGATAATCGGGAGTGTACTGTATATATATATATATATATATATATATATATATATATATATATATATATATATATATATATATATATAAAGAACTAAGTCAAAATACAAATACAAGAATTATAATTGAATTTGTATTTTGACTTAGTTCTTTATTAATACACAAGAATACATATTGCGATATTTATATATATATATGTGTGTGTGTGTGTGTGTGTGTGTGTGTGTGTGTGTGTGTGTGTGTGTGTGTGTGTGTGTGTATATATATATATATATATATATATATATATATATATATATATATTGTTCAATTTTTCAATTGTTGATCAAATACTTTTTATTCATTCATTCTAGTTCAAATACATTTTTTGTTATGTTGCAGTGCAGAACACTTGATGTTACAGTCTTTTCAAATACAGATTCATTCAATACATTTAATAAACTTATTTTAATTTTATACGAGAGAAAACATCTTACAAATGGGGTAACGTAAGTAATACAGTTATTTGTCCCATCTGGCTTAAAATAAGTGTTCACAAATGATTTTATAAAACGGCTGATTTTATGTTATAGGTTACGAGGTAGAATAGCTATTTTAACGCATAGGTTATGATAATTTATTTAGTTTTTTGTAATTTTTTGATAAATATTAACTTAAATAAAATATTTATTTCCTTGACCTTAGTAAGAATTGACTTATTATTTTTGTTTTTGATATTCTTCCAGGTATCTATAGTGATAAATATGCAATATACTTTTAAATTTTAGGAATTTATTTACAATAATTTTTTTTAATAATTTTAAACAACATATTTATGTTTAGAAAACACGTTTTGTTAAATAAAAGCAGTTAGTATTTCATATCTTGTTTTCAAGAGATTATTTACAAAATCAGTTGTGGATTTATAAGAATATGGATTTGTTAATTTTAATGACTGCCTTTATATGTTAGTTGTTTTATATTTATACTGTTTATAAATATTCCCCTTATATTTATATATAATTTTTTGTTGCAAAGATAGTCGACTGTTTATAAAAAATATTTTATTGATTAAAACTTACTCTCAATCAACTTAGGCAATTTCAACAGAAATGCTTAACCATCCGGAGATTGATCCAAAGATTTCTGAAACTGTAACATGAAAGTTAATGTAGATAAGGGTTCCCTTATAGGTGTTTTTGAAGGATGTGTTTAAATCATCTTTGAATGTAATTTTTATTTATTCAGACACATCGTGTGAGTGAGTGACTTAAAAGGTAACTTGTGATTTCAAACTGTTTTAATTGCTCGCGTTTAAAAACATTTTAAATTATTAATTGTAAAATATATTTCTTGTTGATATATTTTATGTCTTAATTTTTAAAATGTTGTGAAATAAAGTGAAAAACAATGAAATCCTCAACAAAAAATAAATTCACCACGCTTTGTAAAAACAAGCATCCGTTAATTAATACAAATGTCCGACACGCGATTACGTACGGGGAAGGAGTGATTTACACTGACGCTAAGGACTGAATGGGCAAGATTTATATCAGAAACCTGATCCCTACTTCCCTTGCAGTGTTTTCAGAAAAGAGGAATTAATTACTCGTTTTGTAGTTTGGAGTTGTTAGTCTCGTCATCAACCTCTCACGTAAGCTGAATACTAACGTTTAAAATTCGATCGTTTTTTTTCAAATTAATATAAACTGTTTTATTAAAACTAATAATATAAACTCAATTACTTAGTCATTTTATCCTATTTATAGTTTCCACTGAAAGAGTAATTAATTAATAAACAGATACTATTATAAAATAGTATCACTGAAACCGCTACTATAAAACTCTTTCTCCTCTTGAGCCTTTTTAGTACTTCACAAGAGTCCAGGATTTTTAGAAGAAAGTATATGTTTTTAAATGGGGTGTATTTAGGATGAAACTGCAGTAAATCCTCGATTTTGAGATTTGAAAGGGTCAGAATTGAACAAATTTGTGTTGAAATGGGAATAGATAAAACTATAACGAATGAGATAGCAAGACGTCAGTTAGTATAATTTGAGCATGTAAAGAGGATAGCAGGAGACAAGTGGCCACCAGAAGTACTAGGTGTTAATCCTCACTGAGACAGAAAAGACAGGACGGCTATGAAGAAGTTGCCGTGATGGCGTCGACGAAGCAATGACTGAGAAAACGTAGAGGCGGCGATAGCTATATGATATGATAGCTGTATATATACTCCAACTTCGTGTGTCATAGGTAATTGCCTCATCTAGGTTTCTCTCAGTCACTGCTTCGTCGATGCCATCACGGCAACTTCTATATATATGTCCACGGTACCACAGTTGACGTAAATTAGCTGTTGCTATGACTTTTTGATACCCCTGTTGAACCGCCTAATTTCTTACACTGTCTCTCCATGACAACTTCAATTTTCTGCGGTTGAACTGCATCTCAAAGGCACTCACCTTTTTGAGCTAATAATTCCCCTTTACAATTCTGTGTAACCATGAAGTTTGCACTATGATTTCTCAGTTGGATTAAACTGCATACCAGTATGTTCATTTAAGAGTGTACTTAATATTGTCAAAGACTTTAGAGTTTAGAGGTTATACAATACAAGAGCACAGTGATACATTATATTACAATACAAATATTGACATAAACCTCAATACCACCAAAGTAACTAATTTTACAAGTTACCTAAGATTAAATTTAGGTTACTCTTATGCACATTTTGATGACCATGCAACCATCTCGAGAGGCTCCAACTTGAAAATCGGTGGCCTCCGTCTAGTTTTTAAATTAATGTATTCTAGATTGGTAATTTTCTAATGTTAATGACATGGTAATCGATCTTTAATCTTTTGTAACTTGAATTACAGTTATTTTTGTGGTATTGGGGTTTTTCCCAATATATTTATTGTGAAATACATATTGTTTAGATGTTTATAATAATGATTAAATAAAACTAAATTGTTATATAATATATTTGATACCGGTAATCACTTATTTATATTGTATAATTTATAAATCCACTATACAGTTATTATATATTTGATATAAACTGTTACATCCTTCAGTGGTTATAAATGATTGTGCATTTTGTAACTTTTGTTATAAAATTTTAGTCTGTAAAATATGTTACAGTAGAGTCCCGTTTATCCGATGTCTGGGTCCACGGATATTTGAAAACTCGAATGACCGAAGTTATTGAGAAAAGGCAAAGGTAAAACTTATGGTAGACTAGAGAAGGGATGAAAACTTAGTCAAAGATGTGAAATAATACTCCTACTGCATTAAGAATTGAAAAAAATGACGTTTAAACAGAAATTCAAAATAAAACGACATTATAAAATTTTAGTACCGCAATTTTATGGCGTTGCTCTTTGTGCCCAGAACCGTATATTTATATTACTACCTTGGTTATTCGGAGGTAATATAATGTAAGAATACGTAAGAGTAGTAAGAATAGCATAACATGACGATTGGAAGGAGAAACGCATAGGAACTCCTGGCCTCGTTGCTCCCTGTAAACTAGTGTAAGCTATCCGTCACCTTGTCACAATAAAACAATTCCAGTGTACGCCCTTGTAGGGAACGTTGACAGCAATGACAATGCGATACTCTGTCACACGTAATGAAATTAGAGGGATTCTATATAAAATGCACTTCTTTTTCGGATTCGAACACCACCGTCATGATAGGGTTTAACGTTTAGCTCTTCTGAAAATGGAAATCTTAACTTCCAAAACATTCAAATGGGAACAATAATTCCACTTCAGTACCGGCTCATGTTTAAGCCCCGTGTTTAGAGAGTTTCGCAGACATCGTCGCTATTTGTACCTTTGATTCCTCCAAACAAATCATGAGATGTTGCAAAAAGGGGAGGAAAATCTGGTTTGATTTACGACAACACTTGCTCCCTTAAGTAAGCGTAACGTAACAACTAGTCACGACAAGGTGAAAAAATCTATTTTGTAACGTATTATTTGTTATATATATATATATATATATATATATATATATATATATTAGCTAACTCATTAAATAAATTATACATTTCACTAGAAATTTTGTAGAAATCCAGTCTTACATTCCACTGAACTGAACATTCAAAATAGTATACATTTTAAATTATAACAAATAATATCGACAAAAGATTTTTAAATCAATTCCTATTTAGGTCAGAAAAGAAATATTTTGATAATATTTAATAAATAATTGCAACTAATATAAAAAATTAACATTCTTATGCGTTAAAACTGTTATTCTTCGACATGATATAAAATCTGCTGTTTTATACAGTTATGTGCTACCACATATTTTAAACCAAATGGGACGGAGTAACTATATTGCATATCTTGTCCCTTTTGTGAAAAGATTTTCTCCCATATAAAAGTCAAATTAATTAAATAAAATAATGAATTATTATTTTTTTAAATGTTTTAACATCAAGTACCATCCACTACAAGGCTAGTGAAGTCAGTATAGAAGAGAACATAAAATATATTAAGAGCATAAATAAAAGGTTTAATATTAGGTGACGCTTATCGGCAACAGTTTTCTTTTCCTCAACTAGCCTATCACGTAGTGATTAGACTTAGTGTTAAACAGTTGTATTCTTACACTATTAGGAGGTTGCGTTTTCCAATTATTTTCTTAAATGTTTAGGAGTATTGACTATTTCATTGAAATATTGTATAACATATGATTTCATAAAACAGCTGTTTTCCCTAGGTCCTATTCTTCTCCCTTGTGTGATAAGGTTATGCTTGCGCTTCCTACCACACGTACGTTGACCCTTTAATGCTTTCGTTTTCACGTTACCTTTTATTGTTACCTCTTTTAGTGGTTCCTTTCCTGATTTCACTGTCGAAACATGGTTATGAATCCCTTTCTAGTTTTGCTCAAGAATGTTGATTGTATTGTGTCGCATAAGTTGCCATTTAGTAACCCTTACTCCTATTGCAAACGTTTTCCTTTGCACAGCTTCTACCCTTACTACCTTTAAAGTCTCTGGATTTATTGACACGATTAAACTACAAACTATATCTAGTTCTTTAATTAAGTGTACAGTTAATTGCTTTGATTTTACTTTTAATTACTCTGCTTACTTCCTTCGTTGAACCTCCACAACTTTCAATACGTTCACACATTTCTTCCCATTGTTTTTCTGCCTCACCAAACAAATCACCGCGATTTTAAGCAACTCTCCGTCCATATTCATCCTCAATGTTTCCATTTAGTAAAGCGATGATATCCTATACATTATCAATTATTTCTTTTCAACTTAGGATATAAGAGTCCTCTATGTTTTGGTCACATCATTATTTAGTTTCTTGAATATATTTGAGATTCTTCTCTTTGTTTGGCAACGTTTTAATTAAAGGGTTTATTTTGCTTAATAATTAGTTCCCTATATCTGTTGAACCATATGTGTTACACTCGATGTGAAACTGTTCCAATCTCGTTATGTTCGTTGTCCCTATGTGTGTGTGTGTGTGTGTGTGTTTTGAAGATTATGATTTATGTACAAGTTAAAACAAATATAATTCAAATTATGGTCTGTATATATTACATATATAAAATATATAAATAATTAATATAAATATTTATAAAATAGTATATATGTATATATTATATATATATATATAATACTATTTTATAAATATGTATAACAAATTTTATGTAATATGTATACAAATTTAATATAAATTAATAATATAGTTTAGTTAATATTATATAAATAATTATAATATTATGTATATACTCGTATTTCAAATTAAAGTCTGCATATATTATTAAAACATTATTAAAATTTATATCTACAAATTTGTATATTATATTTACAAATTTATTTATATATATATATATTTATATATAATATAAATTATAATAAAGTATAAATAATATAATTTGAATAATTATATATATATATATATATATATATATATATATATACACGCCTAATAATTATTAAAATACAAGAACATATTCTAAATAAATGGTAAACCGTCTTTGGACGTATAATATTTCCTCGTGCACAAAGAAAAGAAAATATTAATAAAATATTTAGTAAAAGTAATATTTTTTAATAAATAAAATAATATCAAGGAAGCGGTTTATAATCAGATCCGCTTTAAGTCTCCCTTAGCGATTATTCATATCCGTGTTTACTAACTATAACATAACTCCATTATCACGGATATAAATAATAACATTTCCTTTATTTGTCCTTATCAAAACTAGATTGCGCACAAACCAATGACGCCATCTTGCCGGTTGGGTGGTGCAATAACCGGCAGAGTAAATCAATTTGCTGGTTTCGCTAGTGCTCATTCTCTTGGATTTATCTCTTTCCGTTTGCTGCCGTGATAACGGGTTCCACATAGCGAATTACCAATCTGGTTACACCGATCACAAAGTAGCCAAATCGGATAATGTCTGTACAGCAAAGGTGCTTCGAACTACACAGATACGCTTTTTGAGTAGTGCTTTAATATTCAGTGACCCGTACAGAAACAAATTTAATATCCTATTTGCCCATTATCTTTTATCGTGAAGTACTAAAATTACCTGCCGTTTCAGACTTTGTCAAACTGGACATTATAGAAAAAACTGTTGAGCCCCCCTAATATATATTATTTAGATTTTATACATGGTATGTATTAATTTATAAACTATAATTTCATATTTTTATATTAATTTACTAACCTATAGTAATTTATAAATAACAAAATAAATCTATAGTAAATTATTATAATATATATATATATATATATATATATATATATATATATATATATATATGTATATATATATATGTGTGTGTATATATATATATATATATATATATATATATATATTAAAACAACATAGATTATGCAAATACAAGAATATTTATTAATTTATATTCAAAGCTTTTCGTTGGTAAACAGTACCAACATCATCAGGAATGAATATTAAAATAATCATTGTAATACGCTATTATAATCATAACATATGCTACACATATAGCAATTAATAATAATACATAGACCTATAGTAATTTATTATTTATATAAATAATATATATATATTGAATTGTAAATTCAATTATAATTCTTGTATTTGTATTTTAACGTAGTTCTTTATTAATACACAGGAATACATATTGCGATATTTATATATATATATATATATATATGTGTGTGTGTGTGTGTGTGTGTGTGTGTGTGTAAATCTATAGTAATTAATTAATTGATTATAATTAATCCTTTATTAATTAATATTATATATAAAGTTATAATAATTTATTATTAGTATATGAATCTACAATAATATATATAATATTACATAAATCTATAGTCATTTATTATATATATATATATATATATATATATATATATATATATATATATATATATATATATATATATATATATATATATTATAGTGATTTAGAAATAAGATACAAATGTATAGTAAATTAATATTAGGATTTGTAGTTAGTAATACTTTTTATAATAGTATAATATTAATTTATCACTTTAAATAATTTTCCCTTTATAAAACTATTTATTTATAACTGTACGAGTACAATCCGTTGATTTTTTTATCGTTTAAATGAAATAAAATTGACATTTTAAATCAGACAGTTCGTTGTTTTGCAGTGAATACGTCTTTTGCCGCAGCTAAATAAAAACATTTTACTGGGAAAAAGTTTCATGATTTCGTCACGGTAAATTGACTATACTGCTCTAACACGTTTATATAGTTGTCTATATGCGCTGTATACAACTCCTTTAGCTTAAATTACATGATAACATATGATATCATGCAACAGCTATTTTTATGTTATAGCTTATATTGTAGAACATATGATATCATGCAACAGCTAATTTTATATTATAGCTTATATTGTAGAACATATGATATCATGCAACAGCTAATTTTATGTTATAGCTTATATTGTAGAACATATGATGTCATGCAACAGCTAATTTTATGTTATAGCTTATATTGTAGAACATATGACATCATGCAACAGCTAATTTTATGTTATAGCTTATATTGTAGAACATATGATATCATTCAACAGCTAATTATGTTATAGCTTATATTGTAGAACATATGATATCATGCAACAGCTAATTTTATATTATAGCTTATATTGTAGAACATATGATATCATGCAACAGCTAATTTTATGTTATAGCTTATATTGTAGAACATATGATGTCATGCAACAGCTAATTTTATGTTATAGCTTATATTGTAGAACATATGATATCATGCAACAGCTAATTTTATATTATAGCTTATATTGTAGAACATATGATATCATGCAACAGCTAATTTTATGTTATAGCTTATATTGTAGAACATATGATATCATGCAACAGCTAATTTTATATTATAGCTTATATTGTAGAACATATGATGTCATGCTACAGCTATTTTTATGTTATAGCTTATATTGTAGAACATATGATATCATGCAACAGCTAATTTTATATTATAGCTTATATTGTAGAACATATGATATCATGCAACAGCTAATTTTATGTTATAGCTTATATTGTAGATCATATGATATCATGCAACAGCTAATTTTATGTTATAGCTTATATTGTAGAACATATGACATCATGCAACAGCTAATTTTATGTTATAGCTTATATTGTAGAACATTTGATGTCATGCAACAGCTAATTTTATGTTATAGCTTATATTGTAGAACATATGACATCATGCAACAGCTAATTTTATGTTATAGCTTATATTGTAGAACATATGATATCATTCAACAGCTAATTATGTTATAGCTTATATTGTAGAACATATGATATCATGCAACAGCTAATTTTATATTATAGCTTATATTGTAGAACATATGATATCATGCAACAGCTAATTTTATATTATAGCTTATATTGTAGAACATATGATGTCATGCTACAGCTATTTTTATGTTATAGCTTATATTGTAGAACATATGATATCATGCAACAGCTAATTTTATATTATAGCTTATATTGTAGAACATATGATATCATGCAACAGCTAATTTTATGTTATAGCTTATATTGTAGAACATATGATATCATGCAACAGCTAATTTTATGTTATAGCTTATATTGTAGAACATATGACATCATGCAACAGCTAATTTTATGTTATAGCTTATATTGTAGAACATATGATATCATGCAACAGCTAATTTTATATTATAGCTTATATTGTAGAACATATGATATCATGCAACAGCTAATTTTATGTTATAGCTTATATTGTAGAACATATGATGTCATGCAACAGCTAATTTTATGTTATAGCTTATATTGTAGAACATATGATATCATGCAACAGCTAATTTTATATTATAGCTTATATTGTAGAACATATGATATCATGCAACAGCTAATTTTATGTTATAGCTTATGTTGTAGAACATATGATATCATGCAACAGCTAATTTTATATTATAGCTTATATTGTAGAACATATGATGTCATGCTACAGCTATTTTTATGTTATAGCTTATATTGTAGAACATATGATATCATGCAACAGCTAATTTTATATTATAGCTTATATTATAGAACATGTGATATCATGCAACAGTTAATTTTATGTTATAGCTTATATTGTAGAACATATGATGTCATGCAACAGCTAATTTTATGTTATAGCTTATATTGTAGAACATATGACATCATGCAACAGCTAATTTTATGTTATAGCTTATATTGTAGAACATATGATATCATGCAACAGCAAATTTTATATTATAGCTTATATTGTAGAACATATGATATCATGCAACAGCTAATTTTATGTTATAGCTTATATTGTAGAACATATGATGTCATGCAACAGCTAATTTTATGTTATAGCTTATATTGTAGAACATATGATATCATGCAACAGCTAATTTTATATTATAGCTTATATTGTAGCACATATGATATCATGCAACAGCTAATTTTATGTTATAGCTTATATTGTAGAACATATGATGTCATGCAACAGCTAATTTTATGTTATAGCTTATATTGTAGAACATATGATATCATGCAACAGCTAATTTTATATTATAGCTTATATTGTAGAACATATGACATCATGCAACAGCTAATTTTATGTTATAGCTTATATTGTAGAACAGCTGTTAGCACGTGGGTTATGTTACTTTATTTATTGTACATTTTCAAGTTAAAATGTTGTCATTTAATATCTTGTCTCAGTTAATAAATACATAATTTTTATTTCAATAATCCATAATACAATTAATTAAATATTATGGTTTTGTGATTCATGTTTTAATCGATTTTTTAAATCAGATTCACTTCCGGCGTCTGACACTCTTTAACAAATTATCTCAATTACAAGTTTCAATGGCAAGGTCATCATCATCAGTGAGCTTTGAGAAGTTAGAGTTTGTAATAGCAACACTCGCTATTAAATTATTAATAAATGAGTTATTAAATGATTAATTGTGAGATTTGTGTACATCTTTTATTTAAATTAACGTAACCTCACAAGCTAAGCTCAAAGAATATTTGAATATTTCTATTACCTTTATTATACTTTTTATTCGATACATTTTTCAACTATAAAGGTTTTCCAATAATTACATCCTTTGATTATTAGCTAGATAACTAGTTATTAATAAAACCTTTATTAACTATATTCTCACATGAAATACAGTATTTACTTATGTCGGCCAGTCCTACTGGCTGTCATATATATGTGTTTATTGTTTAAAGGTGTCTGTTACGAAATTCAATTGATACTGAACAAATAACTAATTTCTACATCGAAAAGGTAAATTATATATTTTGTGTGTTACGTACATTTACAATAACCAATATTAGCATGTTTTGCATGCGTACAATACAATTGCAAATGTCTGTATTACCGTTTTTTACATAAAGCGTCCGTGTATATAAATCCGGATCTACCGTAACCGGACATGAATATTGCAAGTAAAGCTTCGAATCCTTTGTATCCTTTACACGTCATAATCCTGGTAAAGGATTACGGTAGAAATTTATCCACTGAACATGCGTCTTCCACGGAACCACCTGCTGTGGGCTGCGATGTGTCATATTGAACGTGATATGGATTTAGCTTCCTGAGGATGTATTATCCAGGCTTGACGTGTATTAAATATTAACTAATATTAACTGTCTTCCATCGGTTTTACATTTCGGTCGCGTCCTAGAAGACGGCTGTAATTTTGGTCGCCTGTAGTTGTCATGTTACTAATAATATTGCATTTTGTATGTTTACATTTCACCCCTTTTGTTTTTAATATTGAGGTTCGAGTAGGATATCTCTCTGAGACTGGCAGAGGGTAGGTTTTTTCTAAGGCGTTTAACCCTAAGCTTTTGTCAGATCTTACCCTTATATTTCTCAATATTATTTATAGTTCAGTCTAATAATGAGTACGCTTAGTAGCTGAAACTTGGAGATTAAAGAGCAAAGAATGACTATAGAAGGAACTAAAGTGTACGCCAAAAGAGAAGTTACAGCATAAAGTTTAGAGAGAACTATAAATGGGACAGTTAAAAACGGAAGAGTGACAGAAATTTATCCATCGAGGTAAAACAATTAGTAAGATGGGTAGCCATCCAAATGGGATGGATAGCGCAGAAAATCGGGTAACAAATCTACAAAATAATCTTGGATGGAACGATGATAAAAAATGGTTTAAATAAAGAAGATTATAACCGAAATCGAAGGCGTGTAAATATCGGAGAATACTATAGGACTTTATGTAACGTTATATATAATACTAATTGAACGAATAATATAAGAAATTGTAAATCAAGGATCGCTTGTAAACATGGCGTATATACAGAGAAAACGTGCAATGAAACTTAAGGCGGATTTTAACATAGTTTATTTCCGACATGTAATTAATGAAAATAGGGCATACAAAATACTAACACAGAGCTACGTAGCACCATACAATTTAATTTGTATCCATATATATAATTTCGTAATCCCAATTTTGAGAGAAGTATTGTGGGAGCTTGGAAGGTCATACAGAGCTGGTATATGGCTCAAATTAAAGGTATTGACACGAAAGAGCGGGTAAAAATATAGGTTTTTTTCAACTTACAACATTTATATGGTTTTGAAGAACTTAAAGCTACCAAAAATCTCCATAAGAAACACATTGCAATGAAAAACCGCTGAGTATGATTTTGAAATATTTCAGCTGAGAAACAGCTGTACAAATATTATATTAAAAAAAGCTGATTACAAATATTTTAACAGTATTTAAGATTAAGTAAGCATATGAACTTGGGATCAGGTTCAGTTAATGGAGTACATCTTATCGTACTAGAATATTAAATTAGATATAATCACTGGTTCTGGAATAGGAAATACCTTATTTTTACCAATAATTAAATTAATATCAACATATCCTAACACGCCATTTCAAACGAAAAGGAACCAATTTCTTCTAAAATTTACATTTTTAATAACTATAGGTAAGGCTTCAATCGACCAAACCTGTTTTTACACAGATCAACTTTATGTTGCACTAAGTCGAGTAAAATCTCAAGATGGATTAAAGATACATATTGATAATACGATTGGCAAAAAAATAGAAAACACATTCACAAAAAAATATAGATTATGAGGAAATTTTGTTATGAAAAATTTGAATTATATTAAATAAATTTGTATTAAAAAATAAAATTACTACACAAAAGTTTAAGATTTGTTTCAATATAAATACATTTGTTTCATTTGCCTCTACAAGCCTCTAGTTATTATATAATTTCTAACTAATCCGCAGGTATCCGCTCTGAAGCAGAAATGATATTTCAATAAGCAATTTGTATAGTGGGTCAGAATACTTCGTTTGTATTTGGTACTTAGTACATACCTTTCTATGATGCAAAGGTATTGAAATCTCCAAGTAATTTGTTCTACGTCACAAACGCCAAGTTATGTCGTGACATCGGTTAACAATAATTTTACAGAGATGATTTTAGTGGCTCGTCTTATCTCGTCATCTGAACTTAATAATGTCGCGAACTAAACATAACTTTGTTGACACGCAATAATGCCTGCCCGCTACTTTGAACTCCCCTGCGTCACGGAGTAAGTTCTTACCTAGGGTGAGGGGGTGCTCCTTATTAGATGCCATAAATAATAGAAGGAAGTTAAAACTAAACGGTGAAAGTTTTGAAGGTGATTGTCGAGATAAAACGGGTAGATGTTTCGTTTAGTTAATGCTATATGATGTCAACTATTTATTTGTTTCCTAAACACTTATTAAACATACATGAAACTAATTATTTTTGAGACGAATAATTAAATGTATTTTTAATAGCACTCTCATTAAATGAATGTTTATTTATTTCAGAAATGAAATGAGAAAGCGAGAGGGATAAATTAATAAGAAAATGAAGGGATACTATTTTTACTACAATTGCGAGAGATATAAACTAATATATCCAAACTCTCATTGAAAGAGTAGTAAAGTCAAACCAAGAAATATTTAGACAAATAAATGAGATGAATAGGGTATTTGAAATTGATAAAATACAAAAGAAACAGCTAATTGTGAAGAGATCAAATAGAAGTGCGATCATCTAATACAAAGAATAATAATAATTTTGTTAAAGTGAATAATCCTTTAGGATGAACGGGAGATGAACTCATATCATCAGTCTATTACGCTTTATACCAGGGGTTCTTACGTTTTTACCGTAACTATACCTACATTCACAATCCTTCGTAGGCGGTAATAATAACCTTTTGTATACTTTTCCAAATCTTCATAGGCAGCAATAATAATAATAATATTTAATCCCCAGTCTAGAATTCCGATCGTTTGTAGGAGATAATAATAATCCTTTGTATACCTTCCCAATCCTTCGTAGGAGGTAATAATAATAATAATAATATTTCGTATACCTTTCCAATCCTTCGTAGGAGGTAATAATAATCCTTCGTATACCTTTCCAATCCTTCGTAGGCGATAATATTAATAATAATCCTTCGTATACCTTCCCAATCCTTCGTAGGAGGTAATAATAAAATTATTCCTTCGTATACGTTTCCAATCCTATGTAGTAGGTAATATTAATAATCTTTCCTGTAACTTTCCAATCCTTCGTAGGAGATAATAATTATAATAATCCTTCTTATACCTTTCCAATCCTTCGTAGTAGGTACTATTAATAATAATAGTAATCATTCCTGTACCTTTCCAATCCTTCGTAGGCTATAATGATAATAATCCTTCGTAGGATGTAATATTAAAAATAATAATTATAATAATAATCCTTCGCATACCATTCCTATCCTTCGTAGGCGATAATTATTATAATAATAATCCTTCGTATACGTTTAAAATCCTTCATTTGAGGTAATATTATTAATAATAATATTAATCCTTCGTATACCTTTACAATCCTTCATAGGAGGTAATATATTTAATAATAATAATAATAATAATTCGTATACCTTTCCTATCCTTCGTAGGCGATAATAATAATATTATTATTATTAATTCTTCGTATACCTTTCAAATCCTTTGTAGGAGGTAATAATATTAATAACAATAATAATCATTCCTGTACCTTTCCAATCTTTCGTAGGTGATTATAATAATAACAATAATCCTTTCTATACCTTTCCAATCCTTCGTAGAAAATAATAATAATAATAATAATAATTCTTCGTATACCTTTCCTATCCTTCGTAGGCGATAATAATAGTAATAATAATAATAATCCTTCGTATACCTTTCCAATCCTTCGTAGGAGGTAATAATAATCTTTCGTATACCTTTTCCGATCCTTCGTAGACGTAATATTAATAATAATAATAACAATCCTTCGTAGGAGGTAATATTAATAATTATAGTGATCCTTCGTATGCCTTTCCAATCCTTCGTAGGAGGTAATATTAATAATTATAGTGATCCTTCGTATGCCTTTCCAATCCTTCGTAGGAGGTAATATTAATAATTATAGTGATCCTTCGTATACCTTTCCGATCCTTCGTAGGAGGTAATATTAATAATTATAGTGATCCTTCGTAGGAGGTAATATTAATAATTATAGTGATCCTTCGTATGCCTTTCCAATCCTTCGTAGGAGGTAATATTAATAATTATAGTGATCCTTCGTATACCTTTCCGATCCTTCGTAGGAGGTAATATTAATAATTATAGTGATCCTTCGTAGGAGGTAATATTAATAATTATAGTGATCCTTCATATACCTTTCAAATCATAAGATAGAAATAATATTTAGATCTCCTTAAAACTATTAATAATTACTATATAATAAATTGTAATATTAATTAATTATCTCTTGCTAATAATATATAGGGATAACTTATACTTAAAATACAATAACTATGAACCATATTTTCTAACTAAAATTTATAAAACGCCTGCGTTCAAGGTTTAAATTCCTTATAATTGTACGACTAGCAACAATAGGTTGACTTGTATGATATATTTAGAGGTTTCTAAAATGAAACAGTATTTAGTAAATAGTAGGCGCAGAAGCCACGGCAGTAACGTGTCCCCTGTGACGTGTTGCAGAACTCCAGGTATTTCCGCAGAAGAAGCGCCTGTCGGTGAATAAATCCCTCCCATTAATCCCCTGCCAGGGGTGCGGCGTGAAGGGCTCGCAGCTTTATTTACAATATTCATGCCCAACCGAGGAATATCTTTGAATTTATACTTGTTTTTTTTGCTTTTATTCCGATAAAACATATTGTATAGGTTCTGTAATAGCTGTCTGGTCAAACATTATAACTAGGCAACCCGTCGCGCGCAGCCGCGACAATAGAAGAGAGGATGTCACGGAAACTTATTTTTATCTAAATTGTCTCATTTTTATTGTAAATTACTTTATTTATATTACGGAAAAATGCGGTGCTAGATATTTAATTCTATGTTATATTTTATTCAATTTGTTCTTATATATATACATTTGTATATATATATATATATATATATATATATATATATATATATATATATATATATATATATAACAACTTTATTTTCTTAGGATTTTATGTAATCATATGAAACGTACATCAATATAATAACCGTATACATTATATGAATATACTGTATATGTGTGTGTTTGGGTATATTGTAAATGTGTTTGTATGTGTGTGTGTGTGTGTGTCTGTGTGTGCCTGTGTGTCTGTGCTCGTGCGTGCGTGCGTGCGTGTGTGTGTGGGGGGGGGTTGCAACGGACCGGCCCACGCCAACAACGCGTGCCGCCCCCTTTGATCACCACGCTCACTTACCTGAGCGGTCAACCCCACCGTCGACCAACTCCAAGCGCATGACCAACACCCGCGCCCGCTGCAGGGTAAGAAATTTGTTACGAGCCGTTCGCAGCCGAAGTTACGAACGCTGTGCATTGCTCGCCAAATTCTGCCAGTGGATAAATCCCTGGACTTAAAACAAAAAACCTAACTTGCTGAGAATTAACCCTTTGGGTGAGACTTCCCGGGGAGGAGTTCTTTTGAAAGGCATATAACCGGAGAAATGACCATCTTTGTAGGATAGTGTAAGAAACTTGTTTATATAAAAACTCAATATGTTTACAACTTAGTTAAAAAATATTTATTTTTTAAAATTACATTTATTTATTTGAATGTGCATGGCACAGTAAGCACTACATTTTACCCAGAAAACCCCTATCAATTTAAAACAACTTAAAATTGAAAACATCTTACTTGCTTACATTATTTTATCAGCAAAATTTACCAATTAATTATTAATTTGAAATTTGTTCACAGTCAACAAGAATATAGCAAAATGCAAAACCTTTCCCAATTGATTTTTTATTATATACTTAAATTTAACCCTTCCAATTTAAAACATTTATACATAACAGAATTAAAAACTATTTTCATAAAAAGAAACCTCAAAACAACTAACTACAGGATTAAACTTTATCTCCAACTCATTTACCAAAATCTTTGAATTTAAACTATTTAATCTTTAAACATTTAACCCTTTACTTTAAATAAAAAACAAATCTTAAATCTTTATTTTAACCCTTCTTCTAACTGGGAAAGTTTTACCCTCTTGTACATTCCAACGACTTGTGATTATTAACATTATTTTACCAATTAGTTTCTAACAATCACCTGAAATTATATTATTTTCATAAATTAAAATTTATCAAACTCCTCTGAAATAGAATCCATGTTATAAACTTACAAATGCACCTATTTAACGCTATAAGCTTGTCATCTGAATTAATTAATAACTCATATTTATATTTAACAATGTTGACTCATTTACTGAAAGAAAAAAACATATTTATTTGAAAAATTAAAACCCAAAGTTTCAGCTAATTATATGATTGAATCTGATATAAAACATTTTTATAGTTATTGAAAATCATTTAACACATTTACAAAACCCCGTATTTAACTCTTTTACAAAATGAATCTTTTATCCCTTTCCTTTTGTGGAAATGAAATGCATTGACATTTAATTAACCTTTACAACAATGTAAACAACACAATTTCTGAAGGAAAATTGTATTTTCATAAACTTTTAATTATTATTTATCAAACAATAAATTTAGTTAATAAAAACAAAACCATACTATTCAATTTAAACTTACAATACATTTTTATATATCTCTTTTTTGAATACCAAAAAAAAACATCTTAATATTTATATATAAATTAATACCAAAACAAAACAAATTATTCCTTACATCTAAACATGAACCAAAATACCTATTATTTATATGAACAATCACTAGACCCACTTAATCCTATGAAAACTGATAGTTGATATTTATATTTTTCTCTTTACTAAATCTTAACTTTAAAAAATTTAAAATTTATTTTAAAATTATATTATCTCCATATTTGCTTTATTATTTGTTCCTTACAACCCTTTCTTAATTTAAACCAAAATTTCTTATCTCAAATTAATGTAATTTATTTTCATTTGTTAATAAATTTACCTCATATAATTTAAAAAACAACCATTGATTTCAATCTGTATTATTTATACCCAAAAATGTATTTTATAAAAATTTGAAATTTCGATATAACCCTTTCTTAAACAAACAGAAAATATTATTTTAATTCTTATTAAAAACATTTATATTTAAAACCAAAAACGATTTATTTAAAATTGTCATTTACTAAACAACTCCTTTTAACAAAAACAAACATTTCTTTTAAAGTCCTTTCATTCCTTCAAATGCTACCTAGTAACGCTTGACCTTCTAGTCAGCTGATGTAAATAAACAATCTTACTGGCGGCCATCTTGAAACATAGAACTTGATTTTTACACTTTTAAAATACAACTACTTTTAAACTCTATTTTCTGTTCTTTCTACTAATTTTGTTTGTTAATAAGTTTGAACATATTTGTTTTCAATTCAATTTATTTCAAGTTTAACCCTTTAAGAATTTATTTTTTCAAAATTACATTTTTATAATATCTTTTTAGAACTTAAATGCTATACTCTAACATGAGTCTTGCGCCATTTTGTTTCTTTTATCCCCACTCTTAAACAAAGCCATCATCTCCTATCTTTTAATTTAAACAATTTGGAATCTACTATTTTTAATTGAATTTAATTTAATGAACAATTTCCCCTTTTAAAATTTTATCAAAAAAAACTCCCATCTGCAAAAAGAAAACTGTATAGGTCTGACCTTAAATTTTTCCGTTGGACAAAGGCTTGAGAGTCTTCCCTCTCCCTCAGGTGTTTCGATGGAACATCGAAGTGGGGGGTTGCATTCGTGCCGGTTCCAAGTGACGCTTATAGCTCCTTCCAAAATTTAAAAAGAGAATTCCGCCATGTTGAAATCCCTCGTCCCTTTGTTTGAAATGGCCAACGCCCTGCATACAGCTCCTGTTCTGTTCCCACGGTGTCGTCCCTTGTCTGGTCATCTTCTGCATGGGCATCTTGTGGATATCAAGCACTTGATGGTTAAATTTTGATTTGCTAGTTAAATGAAACACTGTTCTAAACACCATTTTTATAACACTACAAGCTTTTACACAGTTTATCGTTAATTTTCTACTTTTGCTATTTCAAAATTAAAACTGTTCTTCCCTTAAAAAACTTTGTCCCTATTTAAAACACTGCATACTTTCCCGTCCGTACCACAAATAAAGTTGCATTTTTATATATTTTTCCGAAACACTTTAAGACTTACGACACAGCACCTTTAGGTCTTAGTTATGAACACCGCTTTCGGATAGATCTTAATCCGAAAGGGCCCCATTTATGAAACAGCACTTCCTACATTTCAGCGAAACACAACCGTCTAGCCTGCCATCGTTTATGATCGTTGTTATTCACTTAAAACAAAAGTTCATTTCTTCGCGGCTATCACTCACGCGAACTCCATTGACCAACCTTCTCACGCCGTCTCTCAATGCCAAGTAACGCTTTGCCCCTCTTTAACCGTTGGGCTCGTTGTTGTAGTAATTTTTCCCGCGTTTTGATCAGACCAATCAAAAATCGATATTTCTCCAACTTGCCTACCTAGATGCGCGCGTCTGTCGTCATCACTGCCAGACCGTGAGAAAGGAAACGACATCCTGAAAGAAATTAATTTACTTGTTTTTATTTCGGGCTGCATAACTCTTTTCCCCTGCTTCTAACAAATTTTTCTTATTCTTGTCATTGTTCTTTATTTGTTGTCCTGCATCTATGAAAATGTCGTTTGTAATTTTAGGCCGAATTTGACAATTTTCCCCTTGCAAATGACCCCCTATAAATTACTTTAAATTTTTAACCCCTTTCTCAATGGCTTGGCTTAATGTCATAACAAACAAATTTAACCTGGCTTTACTTTTAACTATTTTCCCTCTTGATGGCAATTGTGTCAGACTCTGCCCGTCACAGTGTGTGTGCATGTTTTATGCTCTATATGTGTTTTGCAAAATCTTCTAAGATACCTATACTATTCACGTGTAGGAGCATATCTACTTATTCCCCTATACCTAGTACCAAAGGACCATTATGTCCCTAGCATAGCCCTACTCATTTCACTCACCCCCTTACCCTTTCCTTGCAATAGGTATAACGCGTAGACTCCTTCAGGCTCTCAGCCCTTCACCCCACAAAACTGACTATATGACTTGTATGCTCATACCCTAATCCCATCGATGTTCACAAATCCTTCGTAGGAAGGGAACTCCCAAAAAGTGTACACACTTTGTAAGTAAATGTGTATATACTTAAAATTCAAATGTGTTAAAGAATAAAAACAATATTCTCTAGATTTATGCTAAGGAAGTGACGTAATACTACGAGTCGTGTATCGTCTACGTTAACGCAACTACGAGATGTCAGCTACTTAAGCTTGAGGTGTCAGCACTTTAAGTTGTCAATTGATATTCTATGAAATAACTTTTACGTGCTAACTCTAAGAGGTATCTTATATATTTAGAAAAGGCTTTCCTAAATAAGAAATATCTGTGTAGAAATATTGCAAAATCTAAGCATTATTACACCAGACATCGTCATACTCTATTATATTATTTCATTAAACCGTTTTTTTGTTTTGAACTAATGAATTATAACCCTAAGCATTACTTGCTTTGATAAATAGAACGCAATGCAATATGTAATTAATTACCTTCTATACGCCTGTCCTTGCTGTTTACTCTGTGATTCCGATCTGTGGCATTGTTTATAACAGTTCGGTAACTTGATTAATCTGTTCTTTATAACATGTTTGCACAGTGAACTGTGTCTTACCGCAGGCACTGGTTGCCAATACTAGATGCATATACATTTGCTGGATGGGGGTTCATACATACGAAACAATCTTCGCTTTTGCTCTGTGCATTGCCTAGTCCGTTCGTTTCAATCTGTGTCTACCTTTTGCGATTTCTGAATGACATTCAATCACTGCAATTATTTGTAAAGTATTTCAAAAACAAATTGCGCGCACAATTTTTACCGGCCGTTCTATAAGTATAGCCATATTATACTTCTGATGGTGTAAAAAGTCCTTACCGACAAGAAAAACATATTTCATTTTTTTTCATTTTCATTTTTCTGCAACTATGACGAGTCCTATCTAGCAGCTTTCTGAGGACTGTTGAGATATGTCAGACTTGTTCTAGTGAACGACACCGACTTGATATCTTCGTACTGCTAATGGAGTTGCTTTGGAACCAGGTCCAAGGCTTAACGTCATTCTAAGACACTGACATTCAACGAGTTTTTGGTTTATATAAGAAACGTTCGTGTAAATATATGCCTGAAAACGCATCGATAACCAATTACGAAATATTTCGCCTGTTTTCAGATTCCCCGTCATACTGCAATAGTAAAACCATAACACAATTTTTAGGCTGATGTTTGAATTATAAAATGTAAAATGAATTGTTAAATTGAACATAACAGATGTCATACCTTTAGCTACAGCAGTTTTTAAATTATCTGATGAAATACGCAAACTTTGGCACGCAAAACGTGTAAAGTTCAGGCTCAAGGAACATAAATTTGTTAAATTATTACCAATGACTTTCAGTTTGCAAAGAAAAATTGTAGAGACTTTAGTAATTCTGAAGAGAACAAGTAACTTAAAAGAAACTTCAAGTCATTTCCTACCTATGCCAACAAAAAACAATGATTTTATTTAGTTTTTAATAAAAAAATAACAATTAATATCAATATTTATAAAGGTATACAGAATCACAATATCAAATGGCAAAATAGAAAGATTAATTCATTAATTAAATTAATTATGTATATTTAATTAATGAAATATTATTTGAAAAAGCTGTATTAACATCAAGTGTCATCCACTACAAGTTACAAAACATTTATTTGTACTTAAGTAGATGAATAAAAAGTATTTTATTAACCATTGAAAATTTGAACAAGATGCATACACACACAAACACACACACACACACACACACACACACACACACACACACACACACACACACACACACACACACACACACACACACACATATATATATATATATATATATATATATATGCTGGAATTGAATGATGTAAAATAGGCCTATAATATTCACATACACACTTTCAATAAAATTTTTAAAATCAATGCTCCAAACCTTTTTTTAAGAATAACCAGTTCTGTAGCCTACTCTATTCTTCTCATGTCTCTGCCATTACTTTGAGTATACTGAACCACTTGTTCTTCATTAACACACTTGTTCTTCAACACAAAACAAATATGTAGGAAATAACAGATTCGTCTGTAAACACAGATACTTTGCACTGAAGAAAATGTTTTAGCATTCGAACTAAAATTTATTCTGTGTATAATTTAAATAAAAAGTTAACAGGGTTTCACTATTTAAATTAAAAATCATGCCACAGTTGCTTGAATAACACCAAAAAATTTAGAATTTAATTACTAATAATATAAAATATATCTTTAAAAAAACATTTTACACTTTTATAAAACTTGTCAGATATTTATTGTGAAAAATAATTTTCAATTTTTTAATGTATTTTAATTGCTATAGCCGCGTTCTGGTTACGACTTTAAAGAGTATAGCCTCAATATACTGTGAAACTTTCCATGGGTTCCAATATGTTATCAAATGTGTTGGAATCGAATATTGCAATAAAGTGTTTTATTTTTGCCTCGCAAGAAATGAAACTCCAATATCAACCAGTTTATGCTTGCGCCAATAACATCCGTCACAGTAATATTGCCCCACGTCTTTAATTTACTTGGGCATAAACGTGGCGTTTCTTTGCGCACTTTATTTACCAAGATGTAGAAGGAGGCTTAGGAAATACAAAACTCTTTAAACCAACTGAAATGTGAGATATAATATCATATTTAAATAATTCTAAGAGTTAATTATGCTTCTTACTTTGTTTACATTTAGGATTACTGATTTCGTATTATAGGTTATGTTGCAGAACAGCCGTTTGGCAAGTATATTATCATTAAATAGGTATAATCAGTTAGTAAATATATTAATTTGTTTAAATTTTGATAAAACACAATATAAATAATTCAACGATAATATAATTTTTTTATTTTTAATCCAATTTTTGAAGGGAAAACATTTAAAGAACTAATTTGAATTGAATTTGTTTTAAAAAAACTGTATTCAGTAAACATCAATAAATGCTTTTATTACCTACATAGTGTTAATATTAACTACAATAAATATTAGTCTTCATTTAATACATTCTTCAAATATACATATAAAAATTGAATACAAAATGTATAAATTCATATTTTCATTGAAAGTTTGATGAAACTATTAGCTCTATTTTGTTATCACTTTGGTCGGAACACCCCAAAGTGCCAGAACCATTTTTTTTTTATTGAGTAAAATACAGGTTGTGTAATAAATACATGCTTTTATTTTTAACTACGTAACTAGATTTTATTAGAACACATGACGGAAAGCGTTTTGCAATCCTGTGATTTAGTCACTGTTATTCATAAATCACAGTTCAACCTGTTACGAAGTAGCAGGTTCTAGTCTAACTAAGCTCTGACGGAGAGGCAAATCACGCTTACACGTGAAGCGGGACCAAAACAGTTTAAGTTATCACACCCAGATAGGCAAACCTAGGTTATCGATCGTAAACTATCCTTTGTGTATGTTAGTGGGCCATGGGTCTGAGGGGGATATGTGGCATGTGGAATTATATAACAGAAATTTTTATAAACATTATTTACATTTTTAGTAGCATTTTGATAATTTGTTTAAGTTGATAAATAAAAGATGCTACATTTTCGAAGAAAAAACCTTCAACTTATTAACATAGTTGTTAACACAGCTATTAACAAATATAAAACAATCATACTGACACGGTCAACTGACATATCGTTAAAATAAATATAAGACGTATAGAAGGCTAACAAATTATTCATTTATTGACTCATACGCGTTTCAATCACAAAGTCATCATCATCAGTGAGTGTTGCTACTACAAACTCTAACTTACAACGCAAGTTGTACAAGTCAATGACTTTGTCATTGAAACGCGTATGAGTTAAAAATGATTAATTTGTGAGTCTTGTGTATGTCTTTTATTTGTTTTAACATAACATCACAAGCT